>JAJMGW010000011.1:0-195184 GCA_030582755.1 Wickerhamiella galacta | reverse complement strand
AGGACCCGAGTTCGTTTGCAGCGTTGAGGAGTTTGACTTGCTCTTCGTCTCGCAATGCTGGGGTCGATGACGTGTCTGTGCAAGGAGGATCGTAGCCGATAGCAAACTCGCGAAGGCACTCATACAGGTCGATCCGGTCAGTCTCCACAGCATAAAGTGCCGCATACAAATCGATCAAGCGTTCCACGGGGGGTACCGTGAGGACGAGTTCGGCTTGCCTGGTTGGAGTAGGCGCCACCGTATCAACTTTAACATTGGCTTGGGAGTGGATACCCTTAGAGTAGATATGGAGGATTATGAGCCAGGTAACACTCAACCCAAAGGCGACTTCGTAGTAGAGAGCCCGTCACCACCTTGCCACGAGTGGTAGAGAGCCACGAGATGCAGCGTTGGTACCAAGTGGATAGCACATTCAGAGCTGAGACCACTCTGTTATACGCTTCCTCTAGATCCTCGATCAAGCTGATGAGCAGTGAGCCGGGGCGGATCACGAGGGCGATCATGAACAACGCCACGAGAGCAGCAATGAGCAGGAGGCAGGCAACGAGACAATTAACGGCTGCTCTTAGCTGTTCAACAACCTGTATGGGTACCAGTTTGACGGCGTCGTAAACGGACGTCCAGGCACCAGTGGCTTGCGCACACACGTGGCGAGCATGGGAAGAGAGACAGGAGACCGAGCGCTGGTAGAAGCTGGGCACACCTTTGAGAATCGAGCGTGTCTTGTTGGCGGCGTCGGAAACGCACATCCAGGTAACGAACATCCACGCTATAACGGCGTGCAAGCACACGCGGCGAAGGGAAGAGACGCAGGAGACAGAGCGCTGGTAGAGGATGGGCTGTGGGGTCAGTTGCGCTTTGATATCCGAGCGCGTCTTCTTGGCGACATCCTTAACGGAAGACCAGGTGGCACCAGCTGTCTCAGACACCTGGCGAGCAAGAGGAGAGAGGCGTGAGACGCTGCGGTAGTACAGAGCGGGAAGCAAGCCGGCCAGAGCTAGAAGAACGTAAAGCACCAGTTGGGAAGCTGCCACAGGGGCCGCAGTGCATGCAAACTCGAAAACAGGCTCAAAGAGTTTCGTGCGGACGCTTGCTCAGCCAGTGCTGGCGCGTGGACTGCGAAGACCAGGAAGCAAGTTGACACCGCAACATGGGTGACGACCTTGACGGCGCCATAGAACACGTTGAACAAGGATTGGGTGGGGCGAGAGAGGCGGACCTCAATTGCTTGGGCCAGTCGCGGACCACATTGGGTGTAGGCATTATATGCCCACGCGGCGGTGACCATTCCTGTGCTAACAGCCTGACTAGGATCTTTGTCTTGACTGGTTCGTTCGACAGGACGGTGAGCAGCTCTTGGTTGGGGGACCAAAGGACTGGCGCCGGACAGATTCTCGCCTTCAGGGGCTCAATAATGCAGTCTTTGATCCAGTGGCCGGTGGGTTCAACCGGAACATGGTCAGACGGGGAGATGTTGAGCACCAGGCGGTACGCGATCTCAAGAGACTTGTCCTGCACTAGGTGCAAGAGATCATTGGGATCGGTAGACAGGGTCGGCGGCAGAGGACACAGGAGGTCCCTGGCCGCGGATTCTGCAGCACTCAAGGCGGTGTGTCCAATATGCTGGACGGGCACCGTAACTAAAGTGGAGAGGGTGGTGAGCGGGTGAGCGAGGTTGGCACGGGGTGCGGTGGTCGACACCAATTTCCTCATCCAACGCTCAAGCTTTCACAATGGCTGCCAATTCAATCACCATTGGGTGCTTTAACATTAACATTAATTCACTGCCATACCCGATAATGATTTGACTTCGTGGCTAGAAATGTCACTTGGGGGGATAAGGGGTGCGGGAGGTCTAACTCAGATTTGTCTTTGCCTGAAACCCCTTGCAGTTGCGTATCGATTGCGACCCTACCACCGCATTCGAGGCGACGCCGACTAACCAACTATCGATAACGCTACGTGGTACTTGTAATATATGACTTTGTAATATGCAGCCTCCCGAAATGGCACTACTCGCATATGCGGTGTGCACAGGGTTTTCAGGATTTTAGCCCGAAAGGGAAACGAGTAAATAGGGCTGTTCAAAAGGGGAATTGGGCGCGCTGAACGAGCTTTCCACCCGCCAGCTGCTCTATAATGTTCGACCGCGTCGACAGTGTATGGAGCACCTTAACCAACCAATTGACCAACCAATTGCCCCGTATCTCGCCTGCGTCCGGTCGAGACCTCATAGGATCGGCGGCGCAAGGCGCGCAAGGCATCATGTCAGATGCTGGGCGCGCTGTGAGATACATGGCCAGAGGCATGATCGGCAGCCTGGCAGCGGGGACCAACCATGTCCATGCTGGCGCCAAGCATGCCTCAAAAGCACTGATATGTCCATGCCGTTCCACCGGTATTACTTCCCTGGTGGAACAACTCCAAGTGAGATAGTTGGATCTCACGTACCGCGTGGTCGACAGGATCCTCCCCTACGGTCCTGTAGCAGTGGCCAAGCCCAGCATCTTCAAGTCTCTGCAGGCCAATATATGTGCCACGGAAGCGCCTGGCTACCCCAGCGAAGAGCTGCAAGTACTGTTGACGGATATCAGGGTATGGTTCAAAACCATATGCGCTGATCCTGATCACAGTAGTCGTAATGGCCTTGTGGGCGGTATCTCGGTGTGATAGCCTGAGATACGACAGCCGGTGCCTTTACAACTCACTCAGCGCGCGCATACGTTCGCGCTACGGGAAGTGCGCCTTCAGCGCAGCCTGCTTCATTGCCAAAGCCCTGTTTAACCTTGCCGCCGCAGCTTCTTTCGTGGCTGTCTTGGTCAATGTACTAGCAGACACATCTGCCCGTGGGGCCTTCCTTGTTTTCTACATGACTCTTGCCCGTACGGTATCGAGCTATGGATATGCCTCCAGTGTTTCGAGTTCCTGCGTGCTCTACTTGCCAGGCTGCTGAGGTTCCTGCGTGGTCTACTGGCTCGGCCGCTGAGGTTCCTACGTGGTCTACTTGCGGTACTCGCCACGTTACTCAAGCTCTGCCGGAGCTGCGCCTCATACCTCTTGATCAAGTCTGTCTCATTCCAAAATGCTGTGCTTGCTTCTTTGCGCGCTATGCGCCGACTACGGGTCTTGTTTCGATTGGCTATCTGGCTATCGATCGCCACTGGTAGGGTTATTGCTGGTGTAGCTACCATGTCACTCCTTTGGCTGTTACCGGTCCTCACTGGCTCGTTATCGCGCTTTGCTCTGCTCTGGATCTCCTGCGCCTAATGTTTACCAGGTGGAGTATGGACATGGTAGCGTGTGCCACGGTCGAACAACTTGTTCTGGGCCATTACCAAAGTAATAATAACGGCGCAGACATTGTACCACCACTGCTTGAGGAAGCTGCCGCCCTTCGCGCTAGCGTGGAGGGAACTGGTCCTGCCCTCACCGATGTGCCCGCGCCTGAAGACGCCGAAATTGCCGCTCTTCCCACAAGCGTAGAGGGATCCGAGCCTGCTCTCATCGATGCACCCGCGCCTGAGCTCGCTGAAGCTGCCGCCCTTCCTACAAGCGTGGAGGGATCCGAGCCGGCACCTGAGGACGCTGAAGTTGCCACCCTTCTCGGTAGTGTGATGGGATCCGAACCCACCTCCATCAATTCCATGTGTCTACCTGTTACAGCCGCTGCAGCGTCTGCTAATGAGGAGGAATCCAAAGGCCCCATTACTGACACTCTGGAACGTGAACTGTCAACCGCCAGTCCAACTCTGTCTTGCCAGAGCTCTAGTGATGCGCCTCCGTCTCTCGAGTCGCCTTCCACTAGCAAGTCGTCTTCTCTGTTCTCTGCCACTGCGGAATCCAGTGCCTCGAGTACAGCAGAGTCGGCCAGCCCAGTATTGCAGGAAAATGAACAACTCAAGCTTCTGGATGCTGCCAATGAGCTTGCGCTCTACAATCAGGCTCAGGTAGCCTACGATAAAGGCGCTAGGTGTCTTCGAATCCTCTTTCAACGATAAGAAAGCGGTGTATGGATCAATTCAGAACAGCAGGATGAGAAGCCACGAGTACTTTGTGGATTTACGCCCCATTCGAGCCCAGTTCTACATCTACTCCAGGATACGGGATGAGACCAAATCTAACATGGAAAAGATGCTGTCTGGCTCGCGTACCGATCACTGGAAAAAGCGACTCTGTGACCTTGCGGAAAATGACATTATCAACCACGAGAACAAACACATCACCTACGATCCAGCGCATGCCGAAATTGATCCTTTTCTCGTACCACTTGCGGTGGTAGAAGGGAAGGTCTCCAAGAAACTCGTCAAGGTGGCGCCTCACCTGACAACTGAGATCATCGCATCGCTTCAGTATGCCGCCTAACGAGTGCGCATCTCTGCGCCTGCCATATTTACCTGATACGGACAAGGTGCATTACGTGCCTGAAGAATGTTCTAGTCATATGGGGGGTTCTTTACACTTGAAGCGGCCAGTACCGTTGACGGTCACCAGGGTAGCCATACTGGACAGGAAAGACTTGATGTTAAAGGAAGGACAGCGTGATTGAACCCTGAGTCTGGCTACGATCTTTTACTATTATTGCTACATTCTACATTATTGTTAGCTTATCTTGACCGCTACTTTCAGAGCCCTTGATCGTCAGCCGAACCTGAATAAGTCTCATAGACCAAGTCAAGCGCAGATGGCAGCACTTTTATGGTCCTTTCAGATTCTCACAGTACTTGGGGTTTGAGCTCGGCAATGTACTATTTACTGGCGGAACCTCGACCGGATCTTAGCTAACCTATGGCACAGTACTTGGTACTTGAAGCACCCGAGTTCTGAACAGCACACCTTGGCGACATATGAGTCCCGCTTATTGTCACAATGCACAGCGGTGGGCAAGCCTTGCCCCTTCATGGTGACAGCAATCACCAGTCTGTACCCCGGACTCTGTTTCGGAGGTTAGGGTGCCGCAGGCCGTCGGATCACTTGTTAGCTAATATCGAAGACAAAATGTTCACAGTGAGTCAGCAGACCCATTTGCCATCATGGCACCAAACGAAGCAGATGTTGGTGACGGACGTGCTGCGGACTCTGCAAACGGCGGGACGCGCAAGTTCAAGACGCAGAACCTCAATAGCCTGTTTTTTTCGACAGCTGAGAAGGCACCGTCCAAAGAAGAGGTTCGTGACAGTGCGTCGCCGGGACCAGCTCAAATCCCCAAACGCGTGGGCACGCTGTCCACTGCCACAGGTCAGTACAAGCTAGCGACTACTAAGTTCGAAGATACTGAGGATTCGGAGAGTGTGTGGGCGCAGGCAGCTAAGCGCGATAGTGACGCGCCCTCGCGCAGCCTGTCTCCCCAACCTGATGCAGGTGCAGGGAAGGATGCCGCTCCAGGAGCTGACAAGAAGTCGTCCTTTGAGATGAGTGAGGAGGAGCTTGCCAAAAAAGGGATCTCGCTCACAAGCAGATTTGCCGCTAACTCTGGCTTCAGCTGGGATGACGACGATGACGATAACTGGAATCCACCACCGGTACCAGCACCGGCTGCTGGCACGGCCGTGGAGAGGTCGGCATCACCGGCTCATCAAAATGTTCCTCACGGGAAATCCGACGCAGCGGCTGCCCAGGGCGAGCCGCCAACTCCTTGGGGTGGGGCGGCCAAACCCGGGAACACTGCAAAATCCTTGCATGAAAGCATCCAAGCCTTGAAAGATGCCAAGCGTGACGGCACCACTTTGCCTATCAAAAGACTGGGGACTGGTGGCGCTATAAGACCTAGCACTGGAGGAGATGCCCTCAGCAGGTTCCGGATCAAAACGAATCGTATGGATGACAGCCATCACGACCCGCTATCTAGGGATCTTGCAGACGCACCCAGAGGGAGGTTTGACATGCCCTCTTTTGGCGGGGGGAGAGGCTCAGACTTTGAGTTTCGTCGCGGCGGCGGAGGTGGTCGCTTTGACAATGATCGATTTAGCCACAGCCGATTCGAAGAAGATGACTTTGCGGGCGGGAGAAACATGGCAACCAGCTGGCGCGATAACCGTCCGGCACCTCGCGGTGCCGCGGAGCCTACCGAGCTGCGGCCAATTCCCGAAAGGTTCCAGCGCGTGAAAGCTGCGGCCCCCGCTATTCCGGTAGCTCCTCACAGTGCTGGTCCAGAAATCGGCAACGTTAATGGACCTGCTCCACTTCCGGAGCCTACTAGGTCTGCTGAACAGACAAAACCAGCGGTCACCCTCGCACCACCGCCCTCGGCCCAACAGATCTTGGACGAGCAGGCCGAAATCATGCGCCAGTCGAGAGAACGAGTGGCAGAAAGAAAGAGGCAAGAAGAACAAGAAGATGCGGAGAAAAAAGCTCGCCTTGCCGCCAAAATTAAGGAGCTTGAAGATCGTCAACGGGAGAAGGAGGAAGAAGAGGCTGCCAAACGCGCTCAGGTGGCCCAGGCTCGCAAGATTGAGCGTCAGGCTCAGCTGGCGCGGCAAGAGGAGGAGCGCCAGGCCCGTGAGCAGCAGCGGCTCATCAAGGAACGCGAGAAGGCCGCTCTCTTGGCTCACCCAGCGTTTTCTGATGAATCCTGGCTTAGCAGGAAACGTGCCACTGCTGCTACCAAGCAGGCAGCTCGTGACAGTACACGCGAGACCGGTCATGAGGGGAACAAACCAGGAAAGGACATTTCTCGTGCCGAAGCCTCTGTCTCCCCGCGCAAGGCCAAAGATAAAGATGCCAAGCCGTTTGCAAAGCGGCTCCAATCACCAAAACCATCACCTTTCATGTACAGCAAGGGACACAAGACCCAGTTTGAAAACGCTCGTCTACATAATGTGGCCCGCGCAGGCGCAGGTCAAACGGTCGGCGACGGCAAAGCGCCCAACAAGGACGCAGACGCAACCCCTCTGCTCAAAGTATCACTACCTGAAATTGGAAGCGACTACGATACGGTGGACACGGCTGCGGGGACTATTGGCGAGACAATACCACGATCACGGGGTTTTACCACGACATACTTTGCCTTCGAGAATGGTCGTCAATTTTTCCGAGAGCCTATGAACGCTACTGAGCCGATACGCATTCATCTTCCCTTCAGTGGCACAAAACCTGTTGTTGCTAAGGCGGTCAAGAAGAAGCCTTCTATTAAAAAAAAATTCCGTCCCCACAAGGCTAATCATCCAAGGGGCAGTGACTAGTTGTACATCTGTAAGCGAAATAGATAGTCTGCATACTGGTTTCTTGGGGCGGCTTTGTTCTTAAAGTTGCCGTCAAGCGTCTAGGGCGTTAAAAGAGCTGCCATGACGCGTGGCGTTCATCATGCATAAGGGTTAGGCCGAGAAGGATTCAATTGCACACGTTGAGCAGTCTCGGGCTATCGAGATAGTTGGATTAGAGACAATAAATCACCTAGGCATCTGTTAATTCTTTGACCAAAACACTGTGACCTGCGCTTGTCCGTATTTCCGCCGTTGCAACGCAGCGCCTTGCGAATATTCGCTCCGGTTCGGCAGCACCGCTCGCCTGAGAAGTGCTCCGCCTCCTAAGCCTCCTCGGTTTCAGCATCCAAGGATGCAATTTCTTTGGCAAACGGGTGATATAGTCTCCAGGTGGCCGTTTTCGGAGTTCAGAGTGCCACATGCTAGAATTAACCTTGGCCATTTGCCACTCGAAGTGGCTACCAAGACTGGCCTGCAGTGACCCGCTCAGTCTTCCCTCGCTCTCTATTGTGCGCCATTTTACATACCTCGCTCTGCGAGGGTAGGGTCTTCTATATTTACCAGTTACATCAGATGCGAAGCTGGTTCTTAGTAACAAATCCGTCGTCCCCTGGTGAGACACCTTTTTCAGGGATGGCCGCCGGCGAGGAAGACCGGTCGTCACGGCCCGAGTATTCGGAAGAAGAAATTCCAAACCCCCGAAATAGTGACACTGCGGCCATGACCCACTACGCGAAGCACCACTGCAAACACTGTGCCCAGCCCCTGGTCAAAGGGCGGGCCTACGAGCTTGGCGGATACCGCTGGCACGTGGACTGCTTCCAATGCAACGTTTGCGAACGCAAGCTGGATGGCGATATGAACATGCTCGTTCTGGGAAACGGCACGCTGGTGTGCAGCAATTGCTCCTACTATTGCAACATATGTCACAAGAAAATCGACGACTTGGCAATACTGACCAATGACCAGGCATTTTGCTCCTCGTGTTTTGTGTGCCGGAACTGTAAAACGCGTATCGACGACCTCAAATATGCCAGAACCTCGCAGGGTATCTTTTGCATGCACTGTCACAACGTCCTATTGGAAAGGAAGCGCCAGCGCTCTCACCAACGGGGCTCCAAAGCGGACTCCAGCAGGTCATCATCTCATCAGCCATCCATAAATAGTGGACACGAAAAGCAACTACCGGACCTGCCGGGATTAATCCCTCGGCGAGCATCTGCCGTGAGCGAACATGTGCGTCATAGTATCGCCGACGATCCCATTGGCATATCAGACACCAATCAGAAGACGTCTCAAGGTAATGCACGGGCCCGGGCACCAGCGGTAACGCATCAGTCCGCACCCGTGCTCCCCACCCTGAAAAGTGCCGGCATCGCTCTTTCCCCTCCTCTATCTTACGAGCCGCCTCAAGCCCTTCTGGGTTCACCCATCAACTCGTCTGACTCTTCATTTTTGCACCCGAGTAATTCGCTTGGTATTCACTCTAGCGCCAGCAAGTCAAGTCTGGATGGGCCTGAGAGGTCGTGGGTCCCAACTAGCCCTGATGATTCCAACCTAAGCTCCGGTGTTCAGCATAGGAACACAGATCCGTCGCGTAACCAATCTGCAGCGTCACAAGGTTCTGAACAGCCCAGGCCTGCTGAGAACGCTGGTACTACGTATCCAGCAAAAACAGGAAGCACGGAATTACCAAGCCACGTACCAAGCATGCCCTTACGAGCTCAGGACTACAGGTTCGATGCCACTTCAGGGGCTAAATGGCCTGAAGAGAGTGCAGTCAAGCCTCCTTCAACACCGCGTCGGGGTATGGGTAGTAATGTCAGGCAAGAGCACGAGTCTCAAGCCTCAAACGACTATGATACACCCCTTGGTGGATCTAGTAAGCCATCTGAAGTTATTCAGAAGAAACATGTCATTGGTACACCAAGCACTATGGACTCCCCAGCACAGCTGCGATCTCCTTTGTCACGATTGGTAGGCAAGAGTGATGAGGGATTCGCCGACATTGCAAATTACCCCCTTCCAGGACGCGCTCTCAACAAGGACTCCCCGGTCCAGCTCAAGCCGTCTCCAAGGAGCTCGCCTCGGGGTTCACCGTACCTGTCGCCAAACATATCTCGAGACTCGATCATCGATCAGTCCATACATCGTCTGGCAGCAGGCATCACCAAGACACCCCAGGAAATGCGATTCCAGTCCTTTTCAGATTACTCTGGCCATCAGCCTAGAACGCCGGACATGGCTTCAGGACTTGGAAGTCCCACTGCTAAACGGAGTCTCCAAGACCACCGAGATACCCTCAGTTTCAAAGGCTCAACAACACCAGCAAGTGCAAGTGGATCAAAACATCCAGCACCCTCTATTACTGAAAATGCCGAGTCACGAAATCTCGGGAGTCGGCCTCAGCAAAGCGGCCACAACAAACCTGACACAAATGATCTGCATGTCCCCGCCCGCTCTAGCTTGAGAGGGCACTCCCCTCAGCCGTCTCTTGAGAAAAACACACCGCGTTTGTCTGAAGGTCAAAATGACCGATTTCCATTCTCCCCTTTATCTTGGCGGGCATTTGGAAGGTCCCCATCCACTGCTTCAGCAAACAAAAGTGTTGCTGGCGTCAAGATCTCTCAACCTACTCTACACTTTAGTAGTGTCGAGACGGACGGCAACTCTGCTCCTGCAAAGACCGCTGTTCCCCCACGTCACCATCGACGCAGTATCAGCGACACCGTCGGTACGCTTCCGGGGGGTTCGAACATGTCACTTTATCAAGTTCAGCACAAGATCGATGAGCTCTCGAGTGAGTTGGCTCAGATCGGTGATCCATCCACAACCAGCAGTGACTTCAACAGCCTTGTGTTGGAGCGTAAAAAGACTATTGCTGGTCTAGCCGCCAAGCAGGTGGTCGCAGAGGAAGAGCTTGCAGCTATTAGGGGGTCAAGAAATGCCGAGTCCAGAGATATAAGCGTGGACTTTACAAAGAAGCTGGAGAAGATCAGAGCCGACCTGGAGTCCGATATCAGTCAACTCACGCAAGAAAAGGAGAGACTCAAGGCCGAAGTGGGTGAACTTAATGAAAAGCGCGATCGGGCTCTTGAAGAGTCGGCTATACTCAATGCGAAGAACTCGCAGCTGGTGGATATGAATAATGAGCTGTTACAGCAAACTATAGACAAATTTGGACCGAGCAGTCTGTGGGGCGGTCAAGTACCCGCACCGGCGAATGTGGGCAAGAAGCGAGAAAAGCCCAAAAGAAAGGACATAGGAACTGGTGCTAGTTGTAAAAGTGCAGCCACATCGGGTATTGGCGACACTAGCAGCCCTTATACTGCACAAGCACCCAGTTTTGCTAATACTGTCCAACCAGGGAAAATCCAACCACAAGCTAGTCCTTTCTCTGCGAGTTCCGCCCAGAGCTCTTCTGCGTCTGTCTCGACCGTCCCACCTTCCAATACCTCCAGCGACGGCCCACTAGTCACAGTACTTGACGGGTCTGCGCCGGGTGGGGCTGCGAAGCATGGCAAAGGAGCCCGAAATATATGGCCCTGGAAACGATCCGGAAAAGGACTCACGCGTGTATTTGCTACCGAACTTAGCGATGAGGACGGAGGAGATCACGGGCAATCTGGTGCTATTGGCATGTTAGCTGCTAGCGCCGCAGGGATTGCAGGTTCCAATTCTGCGAGTCGACAAGCTAAAAAGCAGCCGATACTGGGCGAGGACCTGCAGGACAGGGTCGCTCAGGGTGCTGTTCCTGTACCAGCGCTAGTAACTAAATGCGTTAAAGAAGTGGAAAGGCGTGGGTTGGAACTCGAGGGTATCTACCGAAAATCCGGTTCGAAGTCGCAGGTCGACAGCGTGTTGGAACTTTTTGACCATGGGGACCACGAGCAGCTGGAGTTGACAAACGTTGATATATCGGTCGTGACATCAGTTCTCAAGCAGTATCTCCGATACCTCTCCGACCCTGTGATCACATTTGAGCATTACGATGCGTTCGTAAAGGCGGGCCGCACGGCAGATCTGGAACTTCTTCAGGGGGTCGTGGATGACCTGCCGCGCGCTCATCGCGATACGTTACGCACTCTCATGTACCACCTGGATGTGGTCACACAGCACGGCGAGAAAAATCTCATGACGTCGCACAATCTCGCCGTCGTATTTGCGCCCACGCTGACGCACGACAAGTCTGGTGAACGGGAGGTCGCAGACATGCAGGCACGCAACGACGCCACGCAGCTCATGATTGAGAATGTAATTAGTTTGTTTGCAGAGTAGGTCGTGTCAGCCCAACTGTTCCCACACAAAGTAGAGCATACATTTACGTACATGCTGCGATTTCCGGCGATACCTCGACGCGGTCCCCTAACCTCATCGACAAAGGCTCTTGAGACGATGCTGCGCCAAAGCCTGAAAGTGGCGCTCATTCAGCTCAAAGTGGGGGCAAGCAAGCCCGAGAATCTGCGCCATGCTAAGGAGAAAGTCTGCGAGGCGGCCGCGAAGGGCGCCAAGTTGGTAGTATTGCCCGAGTGCTGGAATAGCCCTTACGCAGTGACCGCGTTCCCCGAGTACGCGGAGCCCATTCCTGGTGCCACGAGTGACTTCATGGCCATGTTGGCCAAAGACAGCGGTATCTTTCTCGTCGGTGGCTCAATTCCCGAGGAGGACGGTGGCAAATACTACAACACAAGCCTGACATTTGATCCCTCGGGACATGTCATTGGCAAACACCGCAAGGCCCACTTGTTCGATATCGATGTCCCGGGTAAGATCAAGTTCAAAGAGAGTGACGTTCTGTCTGCGGGGAACGAGGCCACCATCGTGGAGCTCGACGGCTACGGCAAGATCGGCGTGGGGATTTGCTACGACATCCGGTTCGCCGAGCTAGCGGCCATTGCTGCGCGTAAGGGCGCATTCGCGCTGGTATATCCTGGTGCATTCAACACCACTACTGGTCCCCTGCACTGGCAGCTACTGGCACGAGCTCGCGCCGTCGATAACCAGACGTTCGTGCTCGTAGACTCGCCTGCCCAGGACTTGGACTTTTCGTATCACGCCTACGGCCACTCTCTGGTCGTCGACCCGTGGGGTAAAGTGTTATGTGAAGCGGACGAGGGCGAAACTACACTTTATGCTGATTTAGAGCCAGAACCGCTCAAGTCCGTACGCGAATCTATCCCTGTGGGGACACAGAGGCGCTTTGATATCTATCCTGATGTATCTGGTGGTAAATAGTTAGTTTAAATATGGTTTAAAAGACGGTGTGCTCAGGTTTGAGTCAATGACTGTGCCATATATATTTAGCTGAAAAATAGCAGTACGACTTTCCCGCAATTTTGACGGTTTTTGGCAAAAGGTTTACTTTCATTTATAAAGACTACTTTTAATAACCTTTTTTTCGCAACCGAGTGTCTGTTCTCAATCACCACCTAGAAGCGGTTTACCGAGCTGTGATCATTCCACTTTTGATTTCGTTCAAACCCGTTTTTCTGGTCACTGTAATCCTCGTAGGCCTGTCTGATCCATGAGGCCGACACGTCGACGAACGGACCCTGCTTGTAGATGGGCTGGCCTAGCGGCTCGGCCATGCCGAGGAAAAAATAAACAGGGTCCGTGGCCTCTTTATCTACGCCGACCTGGATGCGACCGACGACGTCTTCAGTGCCCTGACGTGCAAACTCCGCGAACCCATTGCGGGGTACCTTGTCGCCGTTGACCTCGCAGGCGCCGGCAACGACGTACACGAATGCGGTCCACGAGTCGGGCACGTCGAGCTCCAGGGCTTTACCTGGGATAATCTCACACTCTAATATTGTTGCAGGGGTAATTGTGAGCATGACGTTCGCAGTCTGGCCAAACGCAGAACCAGTGATGAGGCGCACCGAGACGCCTTCGAATGGATGCACAGTGCTAACCTGGTCGCGCTTGACCACCACCTCCTTGGCCTCAACCCGCTTGAACTGCTCGGGTACATCGAGCCAAATGTGGACGCCCGAAGACGTGGGCTCGTCTAGGCTTGGCTTTACCGAGCGAATCACGCCGCGGCCGACCATCACGCTTGTGACGTCGCCGGGCCCGAGAGTGATAGTGTTCTCATGTGAATACTGGATGATTGTCGTACTCTGTAGTGTCACGGTAATCTTCTGCAGTCCGCGACATGGCGAAGGCGGCCGCCCCGTCTCCGTGAGCCAGAAATGCTCGCAAACGACGAACGGAGGCAGGGTGCGAACCTTGGAGCTACCTACTGACTTGCATACGATGGCCCCGTGTCCCTCGGGGGTCGGCTCTGCTACGAAAATTTGTGTCACACGTCGCGGCTTGACCATGGTTCCTTGACAGTTCCAAGTGGCACCGCTATAATATGCACTGTTTTATGATGTAATGTAACCCTGCAGCTGTCAGGTCAAATCTGCATAATCTGTCCAACGTCGAGCCAATTTGCGGCAACATCCTGGCCTTCCCTGGCCGGTGTATACCCATGGATCGGTGCCTATGCACGTCCTATCTGGCGCTCTTCCGTTGATGGTCTCCGCTGCTGGCCTGGCAACCGGCACAGATGTGACAGCTCCCTGTCAGCTGCATCCTGCCAGATGCGCTGATGCCCGGGCAACTCCCTTGGCATCTGTCCCGCTCTCATCCGACAGTCGTCCCGCTGCACAGCCGCTTCCGTTTTGACACTGCGGCCGTAAAAAATGCCCACTGGGTAGTCGTGCTTCATGACAGAACTGCAGGCGGGGCAAACTGACGCGGCGATCGGGGGCCAGCAGCCAATGCAATCGATTTGAGGATATTACGCCGGCACCTGGTTCCTACCTGGGACCAGTTTGTTTTGAAAAGTGTATTAAGCAAGCCTATACTCTGTCTCGCCGTTTGGCACCGCTCCGGCAACCCGGCTCGTTTACTCAGCGTAGTATGTAATCTCCTGTGGAGGTTGTTGGGAAGCTAGAGTGGCATGGCCGGGCCCGCCTCGACAAAGATACCCGAGGATGAGGCTCTTCGACGCAATTCAATTGCCATAGACCCCCTTTGTGTTGATCTGGGAGGTTCACCTGAGAGTGGGGCGCAGGCGTCCCTCACAGTGCCCCAAGATGCATCCGACATACGCCTGGAGACGCCGAGCTCAAAATCGCGGTCAAAAAAATCTCTCTTCAGTCGCTTCATTTCTCACCACAAGGATGACGAGAGCCGCAGTGTTGCCCATCTTCCGCAGATTTTGGGAGCCAAGCCTTTCGAGACGCTGCTCTCTCTGCACGGCCAGGAGACCCCGGGGCCCAGCGATTCGTCGCGCAGCAGCACAAGTTCCCATTTTTTGCGCCGTCACTCAGGGCACTCTCTGTCTCCAGCAACTAGCGTGAAGCAGGTTGCGTCCCGCTCGCGACAGAGTTTTACCCAGCACAGAAACCCCCTGTCCATTACGCGGCACTTCGCCACAAGTGGCTCTCTGGGTAGAAGCACAAAATTACCGGAACAGCCGCGCACCAAGCGGTTCGACTCCGTGGCATCGGAGGCATCTGTCGCGTCGGAAGCCTCTGGAGACTCTGCTATTACCACCCGATCCAATGATAGCAATGAAATGCCCCCGAGCATGATCTCTGTAGACGACACGCTCCGCCATGCTGAGGTTACGATTCCCCCGACCACTGAACCGCGGACCAAGCCGGCCATCATTCGTGTCTACCGGATAGACGGGACCTTTGGAACGATGGCATGTCCAATTAACACTACGACAAGTGATTTGCTCCAGCTTGTTGGTCGCAAATTTTTTATTTCAGACATTGAAAACTATTTTTTGGTGTGTCTCTCGGTTGGGCGTGTTCGTATTGTACACGCCGATGAGCGCCCGGTTGAAACAATGCGCGATTACCTTTTGGCACTTGGTTACACCGTCGATGATCCCATTCTTCTGGGCCGTGAAGACTATACTTTTCTCTGTCGCTGGGTAGTCACGAGGCAACCCGTGAACCCTCTGGGAGATACCTTTGCAGCATCCTTTTTCCAGCGGCCGGACCGCTTGCGCCTAAACGATACAGACGTTACTGAGTTACCGGCTTTCGTGGATCCGTCGGTCGTTAAACGCTTGGAAATGAAAGACTCGGCCTTTGATTTGCTCACTCCGGACGCAGCTTCGTTTTTCCCGAGCCTTGACCAGCTGCGACTTTCCGCTACATTCTGCCACGGGAGACAAGTCTTGCCAGTTGTGAATAACTTCACCCGCATAACTCTCCTCGATTTGAGTAGAAATGCTCTGAACTCACTAGACCTGGACATGTCCGTGTTCAGAGATCTCAAGGTGCTGAATCTTGCAGGTAATAGCTTGAAATCACTGCCTTGGGAGTTGTGTGAGCTTGGCATCGAGAAACTCGACGTTAGCACTAATTTGTTAAGGGAGGTCACAGCGCTTCCATCTACCCTGCGCGAACTCGACCTAAGTTTCAACCGCATTCATACCTGCTCGCATGAGTCTTTCCAGCTCCAAAATTTGACGAAGCTTTCGTTGTGCCACAACTATCTGGAAAGTCTGCCTGCGCAGCTGGGCGCTCTTCGTAATCTGGAACACTTGGATGTCCGCTTTAATTTTATCTGCGATTTGCCCAACACGTCATTTCCCGCGGTGAAAACCCTGCTCTTGTCGCACAACTATCTACCTGCTCGTGCCGCACATGCCATGCTGTCTCAGGACAAATATAGTTCCCCTCTCTCTCCTAGTACTCAAGAGCCGCCTACTCGGTTGCCGAGCTTAGAGGTTCTCTCAATGGAGCACAGTCGGTTCCGTTTCTGGTCGGCTCTCCAGAATCTGTCTACTTTGAATCTGCAAGGTTCCAATCTTATTTCTATCCCCGAATCCTTTTTGGCCCATGCAAGATCTCTTAAAAAGCTGCTGTTGGACGACAACTCACTAACCCGGCTACCACAGACCATCAATGCCCTGCAGAGGTTGGAGTTTTTATCACTGTCTTCCAATACGTTGTCAACTTTACCAGAGGAGATTTGCGAACTGCCGCTGCTTCGGCATCTCGACCTGCATTCCAATAACCTACAAGAGCTGCCAAGAGCTTGCTGGCGGCTCCGCGGACTGAAAGTTCTTAACATATCCTCGAACTTGTTCGAATCGCTGCCTACATTTCTGCAATCAGATGACAGGCCACGCCCTCGCTACTCGGTGACAAGTATGGATGAACGAAGAGGTTCTGCGACATCTCAGAGATCGACAGGTTCCGCAGGTAGGCGTGAAGAGTGGTTTTCAGTCTCTCTTGAGGAGCTCTTTGCTGCTGATAATAGACTGACTGAGGAGTGCTTTGCGGAAATATCTCATCTGACCTCAATTGTCGTCTTGAATCTTGGGTACAATCAGATATCGGAGATTCCGGTTGGTTCTTTGAGACATTTTGTTCGATTGCGTGTACTAAACTTGGCTGGTAATAGGCTAGGAACGCTGCCGCAGGACGATTTAGAATCCTTGAAATCGCTGGAGTCGCTATGCCTAAACTCCAACAAGCTGCATAGCCTACCCGCTGAATTATCACAAGCAACTAAGCTCAAATTCCTTGACGTTAGCAGCAACAGCCTTCGCTACAACGTCTCAAACTGGCCGTTTGATTGGAATTGGCGCTGGAACAGGGAACTGCAGTACCTCAATCTTTCTTCCAACAAGCGGCTTGAGATAAGGAGTAGTGCCAGCAATAAGTCGCAGCGAAACAAGTCAGAGGATCTTACGGACTTCTGCGTCCTCCCAGAACTGAAGACACTGGGTTTAATCGACGTCACTATGATAGTCCCATCTGTCCCGGACCAGACGGAAAATTGTCGTGTACGGGCTTATGGAAGTGACCTGGCTAGTCGAAGGCTGGGTATAGCCGACACTTTGGGCAACAAAAATCTGAGCATTAATGATCTGGTCATAGATCGGTTCCGTGGTAACAACGATGAGATCTTGATTGGCATGTTTGATGGTCAGCGAGACCCTTACAACAGTGGAAACAAGATTTCCAAGCTCATCCAAGAAAATGCTGGCAACATTTTCAAAAGAGAGCTGGATAAGAAGACCGATAGCGATACGATGGTCGATATCTTTCGGCGTACTTTTTTGTCTCTTCACAGTGAGGTTGGAAACATGGTGCTCCTTCCAAGTGACGAAGTCAGTCATAAGCACAGCAACACGGCATCACATATAGTCCACCAGGATAGACTTTCTGGGACTGGTGCGGCTCTTCTCTATATCAAGGGTAATATGCTCCATATGGCAACTGTGGGTGGCACCCAGTGTATAGTCTCGGGGGGAGGTGGAGACTACACGGTTCTTAATGAACCTCATCTTCCAATTGATGAGGAAGAACTTGATCACATTCGGAATGGTGGAGGTACCCTTGTCGACCAGGAAATTGATGGTGTTGTCAGATATACGAGGTTGTTGGGATGTTATGATCTTGGTTTTACCCTTAAACGTGCCCCGTCGGTTTTCCAGTACATGTTGGAGGACCAACAGGATATGGTTGTTTTGGCCTCTGAAGAATTCTGGAAATTCATCAGCCACGAAACAGCCGCTGACATCGCGCGAGTCGAGGCAGCAGACCCTATGTTCGCTGCTCTGAAACTTCGAGACTTGGCAGTAGCTTATGGCTGTACAACAAGGTGCATGGTCATGGTAATTGGTTCGCATGATACTGGTTTCATATCTGGCGACGTCGGGGACTTCGCCAAGCGGCGGAGGCAAACCTATTTACCGCATGATACATCGCTAGCACGGCTTGGCATGGAGGTGTCTCCTCCGTTGGGCGAAGTTACGATTGTGTTTACGGATATTCGCAACAGTACCTCGCTTTGGGAGACTATGCCAATGATCATGAGGGCTGCCATCAAAGTTCACAACACTGTGATGAGAAGAACACTCCGGTTTATGGGTGGCTACGAGGTCAAGACAGAAGGCGATGCTTTCATCGTATCGTTTCATACCCCTGTTCAGGCGCTTCTGTGGTGTCTGACAGTGCAACAGCAATTAATGATTGCAGATTGGCCTGAAGAACTTTTGCGGGAAGTTGACTGTCGAGCCATCGAAGCTGGGGATGGTAGTCTGCTTTTCAGGGGCCTTAGGGTGCGCATGGGCATCCACTGGGGGCGCCCAGTTCACGAGCAAGATCCTATTACTGGTCGGATGGATTACTTTGGTCCGATGGTAAACCGAGCTGCTCGGATCAGCGCTATTGCTGCAGGGGGTCAGATCGCTGTGTCCCACGACCTGTTAACTATGTCGAGGTATTTTGAGAACGCACATACCCGAGCACAGGTTGATGGCGCTGAAGAGGTGTATTCGCTCGATGCAGAAAGGGCAGCTGAGCTAGACAAGCGGATCGAAGCCCTCAAAACAGCCGGCTACATAGTGGTTGAACTGGGCGAGCTGAAATTGAAAGGAATCGAAAATCCAGAGCTTATTTACATTATTTATCCCCAACAATTGCGGCACAGGGCAAATTGGGATTTCGCCGAAGAGCTTGAAAGCCAATCCAGCTCTGATGCACCCAGTGTTGCCGCGGGACCACCCCGGGTTGAAAACAGGCGCGAAAGTACTGTGCCTAGTAATGCTCCTGATCTGTCACCCCAGCAGTGGCTAACTCCGCCGTCTGGAGGGGTCATTCCGATGCCATCTAATTTCCCTTTTGAGTTGCAGAACATTTGTTACCGCTTGGAGCATCTCTGTGACTGGCTAAGCAATAGGGATGCACTCTCCAGCAATACTATCAGCAGTGTTAGTATGCGTGATCCATCCACAGCGGTGCTTATCTACGTTACTCGCATAGAGAACGCCATTGCTGCTCTCACGTTGCATATGGTTGCCGGATCTCTCTCATACACCGAGATTTTATCGTGTCTTGGTGCATCACAGACTAATTTCCGAGACGTCTAGGTTGCTGAGAGAGACGGTCGATATTATATATTGTTAATTGTGAATGTCTTAATGTCTATGCCTTTTAGTACTCACATAGAAGTAGTAGAATTGTTACTCGTATTTACGAATCATGTTCAAGCTACATAGGTTAAGTTAGTGGTATCACTACGATGAAACGAGTGTAAAGTTCAGTTAAAATAAAGTTACGGACAGAGAGGTCTTCTCCTTTTTAAAATACGGCACTGTCATCCCTTTCACTACGGTATTCGCTGATTGATTCAGCAATCTGATAGGCCACATGCGGCCGTCAAAAACTATTCTGGGAGCCCCAAGAGTCTTGAGCGCTCACGATCCTCACTCACATGGCTGGTAGGTACGGAACGTGATTGCTGTGAATCCTCGTATACTTGAGTGGAATCAGGATCGTCGGAGTAAATGGCCCTATCAGAAGGTGTTTCTTGACGCGAACCACCAATAACCTTATCATCTGCATACGCAAGGATACCACAGAAGACTAGAATGGCAGTAATCATCAGGCCAATTATTATACCCGCCAATAGGAGCGTGTGGGCATGCATCAAACGGGTTGGTCCACTGAACCACTTTGGTGAGATGTAGGTATCGATGAAAAGCACAGACGAGCCTAAATTGTCAATACCGTTGGTCTGTGCCCACGCAGAGACGAATGCTCTGCGGCCACTATTACCCTCGGGGCCGACAGCAAACATCTTGGCTGCTACCCTGTGGACCTCCAGCTTATCACCCGCCAGCGAGGACATACTTTCCCCTTGAAGCATCCGGTCCAGGACATCGTCCTCAAATATATGAAGCTTTAACAGCTCCAGCATCTCTGGTGAACCGTTAGTGTAGTTGTGCTTCACCAACTGAGCAGGGTCAGGGACAAATATAGTGTAGTTGCTTCCAGGTTTCAAAACATAATCTAGGTCATACGATCGCAACAGCTCCACAAACTCACCCCGGCCACCACTTTCGATGAGCTCCACAGAGCTTATCTCAAGATCCGCCGGAAGGTTGAGTTTTGTCACGCAATGGGCTACGCCATTATCAAACAAGACATCAGCAATCTCCACCGGATATGTCACCTCATCAATGCTAAAAGACATCCTGGAGCTTCCCTTAGACATTAGAACTTGAACCTCTGCCTCTTTGCCGCTCAGAAGTGTCACATTTTGGGGTACAGAGTCAGAATAGACAGGCGTCTTGAATATGAGACTGTTGAATAAGATACGCAGAGAATGATAGTTTGAATCAAAAAATGATTTGAGCAAACTCTGAGCTTCCCACGCCTCCTTTGTAGGAAGCAAGAGCGACCAACTGTCCTCGATAGGGAGTGTCAAAAGATTTAGGTCGTCAAGATAGGACAAAGAATACGACGACAGGAAAACAGGCCCTACAGCCGTGGCCAGGGAAGAAGGTATGGGGACTTCACCATTCACAATGTAAATCGAAGTATTCCCCAGAACATAATCGGGAGACATGATATCCTGCCAATTGAAGCTAGATTTGCCATTTGGCCGAGATGTGAAATGGACACGCTGTGGAAACTTCCCACTGGCCAGGCTAAATTTCGTATCTATCAACCGGTCTTGGATATCTGACTGAACCAGCTCAGTGCTCACTTGCTCTGTAAGAAATTGGTACAACACCGTGGCATGTTTAAGTCCTTGGGTGGCCGTATGGCCCCGATTATCAATGTCGTCCCGGACGAGCGGAAGAAGAATCGTTTGTGGCCCATGGAACGACCCATCAATGAGCTCACCACGGCCATATAGCTCCACTTCACGAATGAAATTATGCCCACCAAGCCCTAAAAGATACTTCTCGGGTGTAAAAGTGATAATATCGGTGCCCAAAAAGCCCTGATACGTGTTGAGGATGCCGTCTAATGCCACTATCCATTCGTGCGTCGGTGTGAGGACACCGCCTATCGTAAGGTTAGGCTGCAGAGAGAACACAGCCCCATCCAGCATCTCGATCTCTTGGGGGATGTCTTCGGGGTCAATAATACCCTTATGGATGTGCCTGCGGATAATACGCAACCGGTCCAGGTTCGCGAAACCCGAAAATAGGTACTGCTTGGCTACGGGCGGGAATATCGAAAATGCCTCGTCTTCGGGAGCAAACATAGTCACGTCTGTAACCAAGTTGGAACAGGTAGCACCCATATGGGCTATCTGTGCGAAAATTGATATCTCATCGCGGTCGAACGCAGTATCGCAAAGCGATTTGGGCACAGTGAGGATTTCTGAGATCGCCTGGACGACGCCACGTTCCTTAGATGCACGGAGGTCTGAATCAACCACAGTGGACTCTCCATCATTGAGTTCGCCATCCTTGAACATTACTTGAGCATGTTCTGCTACATTCGCAGTACCAGCCAAAAGATAGGTTGGCAGCAAAAGTCTCTCGTCAGCCCTCGTATCGGCAACATACAGCGTGTCGTTGAGGAAATGATAGAGCAGAACATCTCGCGTTACTGTATCTAGATCAACCTCAGCGAAGGCGCTGTTTACCGGTGCTAGGAAGGTCGAATTGAAGCTGCGATTCACTAGTGGGATAAGCCCCCTGTTCTGGAGCAGACCCACGAGGGTCGAAAACTCCGGAGTACTCGACAGCACATCTACAATCGTATGCACTGGCAACTCCGCTAGTGCATTCCCCAGGAAAGCGAGAGCTAGCAGGGGGAACACTGATAGGGGCCAGTACATGTCAGCGCAGATACGTCCCGCAGCAGTTAACGCAGGGCTGACGCACAATCGAGGAGAAGCCAAAATGTCACCCCCACACGGCTGATTGCGGCCGCCAAGTCTTCAAAAAGCTTCACATGTGAATCTAACTAACCAACTGACTATTCATAAAAACTGTGAATCGTTAATAGTATCTAGCTGAGAGCGGCATGGATCTCCTGCGAAACATTGTGCTTTTCCCAGTGAAGGTCACTAGGCGACAATTGGATGGAACCTTCCTCCTTCTGACGAACAGGAGGTTGCTGCTGGGGTACGGGCAGGGCATCCGCAGCCCTCTCAACGAGCTTGACGAGGGCCAGAAAAGTGTTCTCACTCACGAACGCCAGCAGTAAAACTGCGACTGCTGAAACTTTGACATAGCTTTGGCTCACGCCGTAGTCTTCAGAGGCCCATCCATACATTGCCGTAAAAGTTGGTGTAGTTACTGAGGCCACACCAGCGAGAAATAGAAGGTTTGAGTTCCAGACTCCACTGGTGCTAACTCTACGAGGTACAGGCCGTCGCGTCTCGAACGCGATCTTGGTGGCTGAAGCCTTGACCCTCACCAGGAGGCCCACGAGCACAGCTACTGCTGCCAGCGGCCAAATCGGCGCAGTGATCACTGCATAACCAAAAAGACTGACTGCAATCAGGTAGTCAGTATTGGGGCTATACGGGGGCAGTCTCTGTGACCGCCGGATATCAGCGAACGGACCCTTCTCAGGGTGACGCAGCTCCCTGAGGTAGTTAAGAGCCAGTGGCAAAACAGTGTCGGTTATCGTCAAAATAACCTGGTTTGTAACCGCATAATAGAATGTCTGAGTGCCCAACCGTTTTGTGTCTAGGTGGAACTGCTCCACAATTGGTACCCGCTGGCCCAAAGCCGAAGCACGAATCTGACCAAGGTAACCGACAACCAAGTGTCCAAACGGTAGGTAAAGGTAAGCAGAAAGTAACAGGGGAGTGTAGTTTAGGAAAAA
This sequence comes from Wickerhamiella galacta, assembly GCA_030582755.1. Classification (NCBI taxonomy): domain Eukaryota; kingdom Fungi; phylum Ascomycota; class Dipodascomycetes; order Dipodascales; family Trichomonascaceae; genus Wickerhamiella; species Wickerhamiella galacta. Next base: position 172,377 of record JAJMGW010000011.1, on the reverse strand, counting down.
AGCGGCATAAAACTGACGACGCGTCTTGACATTATCGTATTCTTCATCAGTAGCGTAGTCCTCCCAATTGAGAAAGCGGGTGAGGGAAATATTGTACATGAGGCTGAAGATTTGAGAAAGTACCACGTTGACAGCAGTGGGGCTGAGCCCAAGTATCTTCTTGTAGGGACCATCGTAGATCTGTGTAATGAACGTCTCGTAGCCCAACGACCCTATTAGAGCAGACACGTAAATTCCACAAAGGTATATAGCCCAAAGAACAAAACACAATCCCTTGAACTGACGGCTTTGTGCGGTCGACCCTCTGTATCCGATGCGAGGGGTTTGTATATGACCAGCGTTCACCGTGTGCCAGCGGATCGCCAGCAAGCGCTGTTTATGCCTCCACAGCACAACGAACAGGGCTCCCCAGACAACCAAAAACGGACCCAGAATTATACCACCGCCGAACCCCGGCAAGAAGTGGCTCACTATGCCTGCAATGGCAAGGAACAACATGGCAGCAACCGAAAACTGTAGGAATGCAAAATAGAGACCCACCTCGTCACCATACTGCAGACGGACCTGCTCAGGCCCCAGAACCAGATGAAACAGAGCCTTGCGGAACAGCCGCTTGTCCACACCACGGTGGGAGACTGGAAAAGTTGCCTCGACATAGCGCAGCTTTCCAGGCACCACGCCAAGTCGCAAGAGAGTCGCTGCCACAATGCGCTCCCTCCCAGCAGGGGTGATTCCATCATTCGAGAGGTCCACAGCCGGGGTTTCCACTCCCCGGGCCCAATCGTACGACTGTAATTCGACTGCCATTTGACCCAGCTTTTGCGGCGTGATGCGCACCAGCACAAGTATGGTGTTTCCTACACCCTTGGTAACGGTCACGTAAAACCCGCCTTCGGCAAGCAATTTCGTCACGTCGAGCGTGTTCTCGCGGATTAGCTTGTCGTGCTTGACCACAATGACATAGTCTGGGTCGAACTCGGGCATGCTGCCATCGTTGACACTTGCTGGAACGGCCGTGACCTTCTCTTTGGGTCCCCTGAGTTCTGCAGTCCCTCGATCAATTCCTGAACTCGACATTGCTGTGCGATTGTCAGTGCCTGCTGCTCCTGGACGCAGGTAACAATACAGGTTAGGGTCTTCCACATCGAGGGTTAGGGGAAACTTGGGGTAGGATCTGTTGGACCCGGGTTACTTTGTCGGGGCCATGAGTAGAAAGGCTCAACTAGAGAGTGCATATCGAGCGGTGGTGGACGAGCTGCATGGTTTTTGCAAGTCCCACAATGTTCCAGTGCCAACACTGGTAGCAGTTTCCAAGTACCATGTCAAAGAGGACATCCAGACGCTGTATGACTTGGGTCAACGCAACTTTGGAGAGAACTATGTGCAGGAACTGACAGAAAAGGCGAAGCAGCTCCCTCGTGACATTCGGTGGCATTTCATCGGTAACCTCCAATCCAACAAGGCCAAAATTGCTGGCGAGATTCCGAACCTGGCAGTGGTGGAAACCGTTGACAGTGCTTCGAAGGCTTCCAAGCTGAACAAGCACCGGGGCGAGTTGCCGCCCCTTGACGTGTTTCTACAGGTGAACACGTCCGGGGAGAAGAACAAATCGGGGATCACTGATGAGGAAGAGCTGTACGACATCGCCAAGCACATTCTGACCCAGTGCCCGAGCCTTTCGCTGAAAGGGCTGATGACAATCGGGTCACTGGCTGAATCCAAGACCGATGGTATCAATAGCGACTTTAAAGCTCTGGTGGACATCAGAAACAAACTCGAGCCGCGCCTGCAACTCCCCGCTGGCACGCTTGGCCTTAGCATGGGCATGAGCTCGGACTACCTCGAGGCCGTGCGCCAAGGGTCTACCAACGTACGTGTGGGAAGCAGCATCTTTGGACCCCGACCGTCTAAGGAAGAAGTCAAAGCTGCGAATTGACTTCTTATTGTCATGGATGATGCAGCTCCTCAATTCATATCAACCTGACCCCGTTTTCGCTGTCACCGGGAAACGGTACCAGGTCAAAATAACGTCTACATAACACTAGAGCTGATATGCGTTAGTTAGGTTCTTTGCCAGCACAACTGCCACAAGTTTGTTCGTCGATCTAGTCGTGACGCCGCAATCCGCGGTTCCACGTCTAACCTTAATAAGACACCCATAGTTTCCACCGTCCAAGGTGTGCAGTATACCTGCACCACACAGAGTCCCCGTCGGGTCCACGCCCACGATACCATAATTCAGACCCTGAAGGACTCCCCGGTCGTCGTCGATAATCGACCGCATTTTGCTTGTAGACCAGTTTTTGAATGTTTTTTGAAATTCCCCCGTGGAGCCAATCTGGTCCCAACGTGCTTGGAAATCTGCGTATGAAAGATCAACTGGTTCCATAAATCGCTCAATGACTATAGGCAGCTTGAATGACATCTCTGCAAATGCTCCTGCCACATAAGTAACACGGCATACGGGACTAACCGCAAATGGCTGTTTCACCTCGCAGATGATCACAAGCTCGGTGACTTTTCCTGGCGATAAAGACGCTGCGGGCATGTTTTTCGTAGCCACAACTAGCACATCTTGGCCCATGGGGTTCGTTAACTGGACATTGATAGACGTCACCTGTCTGGCCGATGTATTTTTGAGATAGAGGATGACGCACCCTAAATGCCGCCGAAATTCATATTTACAGGCAACTTGCAGCAGGGCGTCCTGGTAGAGTGTGCCCTCAATGTGGGTTAGCATATGACGAAACCCGTGCTCCCAATTCGAGCTGAGAAGAATACTCTTGTTTTGTTCTGCTGAGGACAAGCTTCCTGTAGTACTTGCACTCAACATGTTGCGACTGGGACGCTCCTTAGTTGGCGATCCCAGCGGCGCTTTGTAGCCGGCCACTGACGCACGGGACGCAGGTGGGATGGGCCGTAGCTTTAGTGGTGACTCTTGGCGCATAGACTTTAGCGGTGACTCTTGGCGCCTATACCCCGTAGCTTGCCGACGTAGTTGACTGTCCCGTCTCATCAATGCGGGCTTTGACTTGCCAAGGCGTGACAGTAACGTAGTTTCCCGCTCGGAGAAAGGAGGCATTTCCTCCCAAACAACAGGTAATAGTGCCACGTTTTCCTGCTTTAGCATGTTCGAGTACTCGCAAGCGCGCTGTTGCAACTCCACTACCTGCGAGCTAGAGTAGAGATCAAAAACTTCTTGGATACGCGGACGGAGCTCTGGAAATAAGTTGGCGAATTTGATGTACGTGGTTAACAGCACGTATTTTGTGGGGTCAGAGGCTTCATCGATATTGTCTTGCAGTATGAGGAACAGATCTGTGGGGGCACACTCTGGGTCTGTCGCGATCAACTGCCCGAACTCACCTAATATGTATGCACCAACTCGCAGCATGTTGTCGGAGCAGCGTCCTTGTTTAAGATACTCCAGTACAGCCCGCGCAGTATAGGTTTGTATATCCTCGTTATTAACGACAATTTGAATCAACCTGCTAGCCACCTTGTCATCCACGTGTATGCTCCCGATCACCAGTAGTGATAAGGTCGTGTCGACGTACCAGCGCGAGTTAGTTGCATATTTTTCGATCAGAACCGCCAAAACAGAAACAATCTCTTGCCGGATGGCAACCTCGCTGACGGAAAGTATCTCCAAAAGTTCTGCTGCAACGTGCTCAACGTTTTTTGAGGTGCATACGTGATATAAGACATCCAACGCCTTCTTGCGAACAGATATGTCTCTATCCTTTAGCAGCCCGAGGACAACGTCTAGCAACTCCCTGGTTTGCGTTTGTTCTCTGTGTATCGTGAATGCTGTGAGTGCATTCAAAGCCAGGTAGCGACTACTTGCGTCTTTATCGGTGCCAAGAAGTTCTAACAGCATTGCCTTGACTGCAGGCACAATCTCACGTACCTCGTCTATGAGATTCAACGCCTCAAAGAATACTGCGTTCCTTGCATTTTTATGTTGTGGAGAGGCATGTGGCTCATTCATATCCTTGAGCGCCCACGAGATTACCTGTTTAACCACTTGTCGAAGTGTAGAGTCCAAAACCTCGTCACGAGGATAGCCTGTATACAGTTCAACAATTTCGAGGAGCTTAATAGTGAACCATGGTGCTGGCACATCATAATAGACGTAATCCGGGTCAACACGCTTGTGAGAATAGATAGCATCTAATCGCCTGACCACAGTGGGGAAGCAGGGGAGGCATGCACCGGCATCCTCTACAGCCAAGATTTTGACGAGAGCTGCGACTGAGAGAGCCACACCGATGTTGGGGTTATCCAGCAAAGCAATTATTCTCTCAAGCCACTCCCTGCTGATCACAGTATCATCCAGCCTGTAAAAGTGAAGCAGCACAAGTGCAGCTTTTCTTTGCACGGAAGGGGACGATGTAGGAGAGACGAGCAGTCTGTACACACTCGGGGCCAGGTTCCTATGTGGGGTTCGAATCGTGGATAAAAAGTTCAGAGCAAGGCCCGTGTTCAATTCGCTTATAGAGTCCATATCACGGAGACTCGCCGGTATTGCCTGCTCCACGACCTTCTCGTTACCGTTCAGCATCAAGCCGACGGCTAGGTATCCAATCTGCTTTTCTGAGAACTTGGTCATATTCATCAGCGCCAGCGCTTCGTTGTGGCCAAAATCAACCGAGTACCCGAGGATATAAATATATATCAGCTTTGCCACATATTTGCGCTTATTATAATTGTTGAGGCTAGTGTCGCGGAATTTCTGGCGGATGTTCGCCAGCTCCTCGTTAACGCGAGACTTTTCGGCTTCGTGGGACTTTACAGCCCGCATGTCGGCAATAAACTGCGTCAGACCTTTCATTGGAGTGGCCATTGTGAGATCCGCTAACCTTGCGACGCGCTCTCGTTGGTTTCGGATGACTATGGCAATGCCTAACCCTCGCAACAAAAGGTGTAGAGGGGAGCGCAGTTGGCTTGCTTTTCCGGTTCTAATTTACCACGGCATACTGCTCGCGACTTAGTCTATAGACTATATATTATAGATGTCGACTCTGGTGCGACTATGCAGGGGCTCAGTGCCCTCTCCTATCGTCAACAGCGCGTACGTGCCCCCCGACTGTCGCCTAAGTAGCGTACCGGGGTTAATGCAGATGACATTGTCTATGACCTGGCAACAATAGCGCACGGATGACGGTACCACCAGAATATGGGGTGCTACGTCCTCGAAGTCCCCTAAGAAGAGGTGCGGTACATCCAGACTGACGCCAGGCTTGGTGGACTCCTCGAACGACGTTTCTTGAGATGGAAACGATGGGTATATACGTCTCTGCCTCAGAATATGTCTGAATGCGAGGTTTACCGAGGGAAGTGTAGTAGCAGCTCGCTTCGTAGCAGACCTCACCAGCTCGTACAACGCATCCACGGAGGTCACTGTAAAGACCGCTTCATCGAATGAAAATGACGCTGGGTTGGAAAGGCAGTAGCAGTTTTCAGGTAGCCCCAGTGTCTTTTGGGAAAACGGCGCTTGTGGGTACGCCATGTGCTCTACCACTGAGTCCCTGAGGGATGGGATGATAACGACAGGAAGCTCCGTGTCGAGCTGGGCCAGTAGTGTGGAAACGCGCTTTTGAAAAAGGCTTGACATAGTCTCATCCGGTGAGAACTCTTGCGCGTCTCCTGAGAGCACAAGGGGGTGGTTGGACTCCAGAAATGGTCCAATCAGCACCACGCCACTTGGTTTCACCCCCCGGACTTTTGCAACGAAATCAGCGAGTGGCTCAAAATCAAGATTGTCCTGTGTAGTATATGGCCCGGTGGCTATCATAATAGAAGCATTATTCTTTCGTGCAGCTACTCTGGACAGCGTTTCCTCTGATGCCTGCGGGCTAGGCATTTGGGGGAGCTCAACGAATTCTTTGACAACAAACTCCTTTCCTGTAGGGTTACATCCTTTTGCTGCAAGTATTTGGCCTTGAAATAGCGAGTATTCCGGTAGAGCTTCGAGGTTAAGGGGAACTCGGAGCCCTCGACCAACTCTCCGGCTCGCCTCCAAGACTGTAGTCGTGGGCGTAAGTCGGGACCCATTCAAAGAATCGCTGGATATACGCCCCACTACGTAGACGTCGTCTTGTGTGATTAACGCGGGGCTACGAATCTGGTCTGCCTCCAGAATACCGTGCTCGATCAGTAAATCCGAGACCCGCTCAATCTGGTCATCAAGAGCACAGCCTGCGTCGGTGAGTTTCTGATACATTGTTCGATACCTGGACTCGGAAGTCTTGGAGTGAACAACACACTTGACCGGCGCACCGGCCTGACTGGAAGGTGCGATTTCCGTATTCAAAGTCTCGACGATTTTGCCCCGGTCACCACGGTTCGCATATTGCGTGAAACTTGGACTCGATGGAATATCACTAGTCAAAGTGGTTCCTCCAGTATGATTCGGGGTGGGCGTGTGAGGTTTCCCGGGGACCGTTTGGATTTGACGCGTAGGAGTGGCCAGAACCTTTGGTCGGAGATGCGATGGGGTGGAGACTTTGGCCTTTTTCTTCGGTCTGCTAATCTCGTACTGTAAGTGGTGCCGAAATTCTGGCAACGCATCTGCTAACTTCAGGTTCGCGCCGCGTGGCAGCGCAAAGGCTTCCCATTTGTAGTGGAGATCTTCTGCCGAAAATCCAAACGTATCAATGAGTTGCTGGATACCGTTTGCCACATCAGGATCTGTGGCAGCCGGAAAGTATTTTACCAGCGCAGCCATACTTTCGCGTCTTTATTAATTAATCTGTGCTGACGCGTCGAGTTGGAACCAACCAAACGGGTGTCGGCGTTAAGGGTTAACCAATTCATAGAGGCAGACTAAAAGGACATATAAGGAGTTACTACAGACAATATCAGAATTAGATCGTCACATGCATGAAAAAAGGGTCTCCAACCATCGGGTCCCCGTCAAGCCGAGGTCTGTTCAACCTCTTTAATCTCAACAGAATCCGTGGTTGCGGGGACTTCGGCGTCGCCATTAGACGCCTCTTCCCTGACCTCCTTCGCAACCCGCTTGGTAGGTTCTTGATCCTCCCGGTCAGGTCGGCGACGACGCTTTTGAGGGCCCCTCTGCGGAGCCTTCTGCCGGAAAGCATTGAAGCGACGCCTCTTACCATTGGCATGAGCTGTAAACCCGTGCTCTGCAGCCTTCATATCTACATATGCCTGCTTTGACATCGTCAATATCTCCTCTTCGCCAAAAGCGGGTTTGGGATCAGCAGCCAAGAAACTCTTCGCATCATCGAGGTTGGCAAACTCCACGAATACTGACGACTTGAATGACCCATCGTCGGCTCTGCGCAGTCGCACTTGCCTTGTAGGTCCGAATTTGTCGAAAAATGACTCAATGTCAAACTGAGTCGTCTCGGTCTCGGGGCCAAATCCTTTGGCATATACAGTCCGCTCGAATGCCAGTTTTTTCTGCTCGGGCTCGGGCTCAACTAGGGCGTTTCGGCGTCGGACATTTTTGCCATCTTCAGAAACTTCAAGCAGATTCTCCGAAGTTCGCAGGGCATCGACTACTGCCTCAAAGGGCTGGAAGCGACGCATGCGGGCAAATTTGTGGATTGTCTCGATGGGAACCCAGCCCTCGTTCTTCTGGCTCGTCTGCCAGAGGAACTTGTCGTTTGGTAGGTTCTCATCGCTAAAATAGAACTCCACCTGCTTCAGGATAGCACCTGGGTCGCTGCTCTCTGGCAGTTTCGAAGCATCGGACACAACTTTGCGTCCGCTGCCGACTTTTTCTGTCATAATTACAAAGCGAGCCTGGAAAGAGGGTTCAACGCAAGCCTATCGTGCCCGGAAAAATCGCAACACTTTCTGGATACCAGACCCAGAGTCAGAGTGGAGTCCTTGATGTCCACACGGTACTTGCTCAGTGCTTTGAAAATCAGCTGCTTGTCACGTGTTCAGAGTTCTATCGATAGCGGGAAAGCCCTAGCCGCTTTTCCGGGAACACAGTGTGAAGTCGACGAGTGTTATTCTGCCCTTTATTTTTAAATCTTTTTAGCATCTGGCTCTCGGGATGTATTATCGGTGCCATGAAGGCACATTGGGGGTCGCGTTCCCATACATTACATTGCTCCTAAAGTGCAAAACCCGATACGAAAAATGATACGATTATATTAACACCTACGCCGTGGTGCTCCTGGTATCGCGGGAGGAGCTAGATACTCCCTAGTTCTCCTTTCCATTTCGCGACAACTGCCAGGTCCTTAACAACAATTGTCAAGTTACAATTGGTAATACATGGACAATGGCAAGTACCGTCTCTAACTACTCAGTTACGGTGCCCGTACGCTAGGCCATCATCAACAATCGAGGGACATCGGCGAGTGTAGATAGTTAGCAGCAGTCCCATTCTTTAAGACCCCTCTGCTTCATGTCCTTAAGAACTCTCTTTGTGGAGTCGACATTTTCGTGTAGAAAAGAATGTCACTTGACTCTCTTAGCGAGTGTGGATGGGTAATCGATGACCTCTCCGATCACCGTATATGTGCTGGTAGCATGGTAGGCCCGCTACAGTTCGTCCCCCGTTCAGCGTTAAAGGTGTTCCAACCACCAATATAAACCCTAACATCTCCGCCGTGCATTCCTCCCAAACGTGCAGTTTTGTAAGCTAGAAAGTTCCAGCTTTTAAAAGCTCTTAATCAGGGGGTAGTGTGACCCTTTTCCGAGAGGAGAGCGGTGGCAACACAAGTTTGGTCCATATGCACTCTGCATGCCGCAGCTAGCCCCTTCGGGCAGCCTTAACAATGCATATGCATGCGGGAGCAACCTCGCCACCGAGGTGACCCAGGAGGGCGCTGAGGAAATTCATCCCCTGTTGCACGATCCCTGTAAAACGGACACCGTGAGCACTACATTTTCATTGATTATTTTAAACTCTAAACTCGTTAGCATTGTAATACGAGCGTAATACGAGCGTAATACAAATTGGCGTCATGCACTTGTCGCACACCAACAACACCGCTTTTCTTAACATCGTACAACTTGTCGTCAATCGCTCAACATTACCCACCTTTCCTGTATGTAGCTTAATATATAGATACATGGCTTATCTACGAGAATTACCATCGCAAGACATGCGACAACTTAAATACTAAGAGCTCAGAGCTCCTGGCTTGCCTTGGACTTGCCAGACTTCTTGGGCAGAAGAGTGTTCTCAATGTGAGGCATGACACCACCCTGGGCAATAATGACGTGGCCAAGGAGCTTGTTCAGCTCCTCATCGTGGCGCACGGCCAGCTGGACGTGACGGGGGATGATACGAGTCTTGTGGTTGTCACGGGCAGCGTTACCTGCCAACTCGAGAATCTCAGCAGTGAGGTATTCGAGGACGGCTGCAAGGTAAACGGGAGCACCGGCACCAATACGCTGGGCGTAGTTGCCCTTGCGCAGGAAACGGTGAACACGACCGACAGGGAATGTCAGACCAGCCTTAGCCGAACGAGATTGAGTGCCCTTTAGCTGAGGGTCAGCAGCTTTTCCACCAGATTTTCCACCAGACATTTAGAAGATGTGAATAATATTTTCCACTTGCACTCGGTCGGTGACTATGTGTAACGAAAAGAATCGATGATCGGGCGCGGCCGCTGTTTTATAGTCTTCCGAGAACGTGCCAGGCCAGTGCGTGCAACGCATAGGGTTGGGTTTTGATGTGCGTCGCTCCAGCGCCTCGTTTCATCACTGATGGGCCTGTGGCGTTCAGCGTAATCTGTGGACCGAGTACGTTGCAGCACGGATTATGCAGAATCTGGGCGCATGCAGGACGCGACCGTCATCATAAGATCACTCTGCGCGTTCCTCCCGCCAGTATATAATCGGGCACTCCCCCCGTCTGGTTTCCTTTTGCACTCAAGAGTTTGGCGACTAACCAACATCGAGAAAAAAGTTACAACAATGGCTCCCAAGATTGCTGAGAAGAAGCCCGCTAGCAAAGCTCCTGCTGGTAAAGCCCCCATCTCTGACAAGAAGGAGGCTGGTAAGAAGACCACTTCTGCCGACAAGAAGAGACGCAGCAAGGGTCGCAAGGAGACTTATTCCTCTTACATCTACCGTGTTCTGAAGCAGACGCACCCTGACACTGGTATCTCTACCCGTGCCATGTCTATCATGAACTCTTTCGTTAACGATCTGTTCGAGCGTGTTGCCACTGAGGCTTCCAAGCTTGCTGCCTACAACAAGAAGTCCACCATTGCTTCTCGTGAGATCCAGACCGCTGTTCGTCTTGTGCTGCCTGGTGAGCTGGCCAAACACGCTATCATGGATGGCACCCGTGCTATCACTAAGTACACCTCTTAAGTTGTTTATTTATAAACTAATGCTATCTTGTATTGTATAGGGTTTCGTTTCTTTCAGATCGGGTGGTGCTACAATCTTGAATGTGCCGTGGCCTCGAGAGCTCAGTTGTGGTGATGAGTTAGTATCTTGACCAGGCGATAGTTCTGCGACTCCAGTTGAGTTATAACTATGTTAGTGTCAATAGCTTTTTATTCCAAGTACCAATTCGTTGTTTTACTTGAAATTCTGGCCAGTTGTGTCCTATTTGGGCATAACAAGGAAAATACCTGGTTGTCTAGAGTGCTTATGCACGTTAATTAGTTGTCCTAGACATCGTGTACCCTTAAACATTGAACTGTAAACTTTGATCCAACCTCGTCAAAGTAAAAACAGCTCAACCACTATGCCGCAAACCTCGAGCATTGATACAAGCGGAACGCTCGGTCCCAACGACCAATTATAGGAGAAGCCGCTGGAACCTTCGCTGCCACCACGACCCTTACCCACGCACAATATAAGTACTTGCAGCAATACAATTGCCTGACATGCTAAGTCGAAACGCAAAGAGAATTATAACAACGTCGAGGCGGTATTGCACTGCATACCAAGGAAGTGCAAGCCGCCTGGCGTGCCAATGGCAGCACAACGATCACCTATCACAGCCGAGGAATCCGGCAGAAAGATACACCTTACAATTGCGCCAGTTCAGCTCGAGTCGCCCTCCCCTAGGCCCTGGTGGTCCGATGGGCGGCGGAGCTCCCGGACAAGGGTTCCAGATGAACCCAGACCAACAGGAAAATCCACTGGAAAAATACGGTACAGACCTTACCGAGCTGGCTCGCGAGGGCAAGCTGGACCCAGTAATTGGCCGTGACGAAGAGATCAAACGGACAATTCAAATACTGAGCAGGCGTACCAAGAACAATCCAGCACTCGTGGGCAAAGCAGGCACGGGTAAGACTGCAATCATGGAAGGGCTGGCCCAGCAAATAGTCAAGGGCGATGTACCCGAGAGCATTAAAAAGAAGCGCGTGGTCAGTCTCGATCTGGGTGCTTTGATCAGCGGAGCCAAGTTCCGCGGTGAGTTCGAAGAGCGGCTAAAAAGTGTTTTGGACGAAATCGACAAGGAGCATGGCAACGTGATCCTGTTCATCGACGAACTACACATACTCCTTGGGCTCGGCAAGAGCGAGGGAAGTGTTGATGCGTCCAATCTGCTCAAACCTGCCCTTGCCCGCGGAAAGCTACAATGCTGTGGTGCCACGACCCTCCAAGAGTACAGGAAGTACATCGAGAAGGACGCAGCACTTGCACGCCGGTTCCAGCCCGTTATGGTGAGCGAGCCGTCAGTAGAGGATGCGATCTCTATCCTCAGAGGACTCAAAGACCGGTACGAAATCCACCACGGAGTCCGCCTCACAGACCAAGCACTGGTCACGGCTGCGCAGTATGCGAACCGGTATATCACAGACAGATTCCTGCCGGATAAAGCAATCGACCTCGTAGACGAGGCCTGTTCAGCGCTCAGGCTCCAGCATGAATCAAAGCCCGATGCCATCCAGTCTTTGGACCGGTCTATTACAACACTGCAGATTGAACTGGAGTCACTGAAGAAGGAAACGGACCCCATCTCCGTGGACCGTAAGAAGGTACTGGAAGAGCGTCTAAAGGCCAAACAAGACGAGTCCAAGCGGCTTACTAGTCTATGGGAAGATGAGAAGGCCGAAATACACAAGATTAAGCAGGCCAAAGCCGATCTAGAGAGTGCCAAGCTCGACTTAGAGCGGGCACGGACTTTGGGAGACTTTGGGAGGGCCTCGGAGCTCCAGTACGCTACGATTCCGAAGCTCCAGTCACAGATTCCCCAAACTAAGGACGATGATCGATCGGAGGACTCTTTACTACACGAGTCTGTATCTTCTGAGGACATCGCCAGAGTCGTATCGCGTATGACTGGTATTCCCACCGATAACCTTCTCAAGGGCGAGAAGGACAAGTTGCTGAAGATGGAGGAGAGTCTCAGCAAGCGCGTCATAGGGCAGTCAGAAGCAATCACTGCGGTATCGCACGCTGTTCAGATGCAGAGGGCCGGACTTACCAACGAGAAAAGACCTATTGGTTCGTTCATGTTCTTGGGGCCCACGGGCACTGGTAAGACTGAACTGACCAAAGCTCTGGCGGATTTCCTCTTCGACGACGAAACGAACATTATCCGCTTTGACATGTCAGAGTTCCAAGAAAAACACTCGATTGCGAGATTGATAGGATCGCCTCCTGGTTACGTAGGATACGAGGAAAGTGGTGAGCTCACCGAGGCTGTTCGACGAAAGCCCTACTCGGTCGTTCTGTTCGACGAGATGGAAAAGGCTAACCCTGATGTCGCTAAACTTTTACTGCAAGTTCTTGACGAGGGCACTCTCACAGACAGTCAAGGCCGGAAAGTTGACTTCAGGAACACCATAATTGTCATGACATCGAACATCGGTCAAGAAATACTTTTCTCAGACCCCACCCTGGATTCATCTGGCAAGGTCTCGCAAAAGACGAAAGATCTCTGTATCGAAGCTCTTTCTAGGGAGTATCCACCCGAGTTCATCAACCGTCTCGACGATATTGTCGTGTTCAACCGTCTCTCGAAGAAGTCACTTGAGCGCATCGTCAATATCCGGCTCAATGAGGTGCAGCAGCGCCTAGACTCCCGCCAGATCACGCTAAAGGTTGATGACAAGGGCCGTGAGTGGCTCACTGATCACGGGTACGACGCGAGGTACGGCGCACGACCGCTAAACAGACTCATTCAAAAGGAAATTCTGCTGCCACTGTCAAGACTCCTCCTCGAAGGAGATGTCAGGAATGGCGATACCGTTGAGACCACCGTTAAAGACGGCAAGCTCGAACTCCAGAAGGCCTAGGTTCAATACACATGCCTACATATCTATGCAAGTATAAATCGAACTAACCATGTAAATCGTGGTGTTTTATATAATGTCGGGACTCCGTTCTATGCATTGGAGCTCTGCTATTGTCGCTGACAAACGCAGTCTTCGCCAAACCACCAATGGGACAAACAACGTCAAAGGAGGTCGGTACCGTGGTGTTCACGCCCGTAACACCCACACAAGTATCTACGCAACTTGCCGAAGCACTCCAGTCGAACCCCGAGACAGACTACACGCTGAGACAGTACAGCAGCAAGTACATCGAGGATAAGGTCGCGGAGCGCCTCTATCAGGCTAAAGTGGAGGCTGAGGCCAACCTTGCATTGGCAGAGAAGCAGGTGCAGGATATCGAAGATAATTCAGTCCTACAGAATGACTCCACGGCCATTGGCAAAGAGCTGTCAACGCTGCAAAAATCACTGGAGGGCCGACCGAGGCGGGGCCAACTAGACAGCGAGGCGGAAAAATCAAGAGATGCATTGGTTAAATGTATCGAGCAGAACAAGCACAAAATTCTCGATTGCCGTTATGAGCTTGACCGCTTCAAGACGCAGGTACGTAAAGTCGAGAGCTCCCTTGGGCTTTAAAAGATATATAGCTTGTACATCTGCAATATACTATTACAAGAATGGTGAAGATTGCGAAACAGGCAAACCTAGAATCCAGGCACCTATCTATTTCTGATGGGCGCCCCCAGGAAGCTCAGGCGTGCGGTATACAAGAATCAGCGCCGAGTCAGACTCACCACCTCCGCTCAAGCTCTCGATCTTAGAGTCTTCCACCAGGCTGACTTTATCATCGTCATAGCGCCACCATGTACCAGGATTATCGTCGTTTCGTGTGAAGGCTTGATAGTGGCCAGAGTCAGCGCTCATTCCCCGGTGTGTGACTACGGCGGCAAGCTCGTACACTCCGTAAGGGTTACCATATTCAAGAAGCTCGGGTGACGTTGCCGCCAAAACCTTCGCCCTTAGCTCTTCGAACTTTTCAGCAGGTAGCACCTCCTCAACGAGTCTTTTCTTATCGTGGGATGCATTGTTGACGCGCTTTGCGATGCGCCTGGCTTGCTCGAGCTCCGAGCACATTTCGTGGAGTGCATCTTTTGCAGGTAGCAATTGCTCTCTAAGGGCATCATCGCAGAGATCTGTGAGATCTAGCTTGAATGGGAATGTCACTCTACGCAAGATCTTCGATTTCTTGCCCGTGTCACGGCGCCAAAAGAACCTAACAAATTGGATAGTCAAGAACTTGGGCAATTTTGAGATTCTTTTTTCCAACTCATACTTTGCATTTCTCCCTAAAGACTCGTTCTGCTTCTCTATCGTTTCAGAGAGACCGGAGAGCAGCCCGTCTTTCAAGAAATTAGTGGAAATGGTGATGTGACAGCTCAGCTTGTTAAAAGCCTCATGGCCCTTGACCACGGGTTCGTCCACATCAAGACACTTGAGGGACGTGACGAATTCACCTTGAAAGTATTTTTCCACCACATTCATACCATCGCTGGCGTTGAGAGAGTCGGCGCCACCCAACACGGTCAAGAGCTGGGTCCACAGCTCCTCCGCGTCCTGTTGCTTGGCCCCATACGGGCCCATCTCCGCGAATTGGGGGAACTTTGCGCGCACCTCCACGAGAAAGAGAGCAGGCGAATATGCAGGTCGGTTGGAACTTAGGTGGCGGAACACCATACCCATTGTCTGAACTATGCGGTCATTACCTTCGTACTGCTTGATAGAATCAGAAAGAGGCGTGACAGTGTTCAGGGCCTGCAGAGCGGCGTTAGCATAACACGTGTTTCCCAGATTCAACAGGCCGGGTGGATCTGGTTTACGCGGTTCGCTGACCTCTGTGCTGCCAATCGCAATGTCCACCTTCGGTGGCGCTTTCGGGAGCTCTCCAGCAGTGCCAAGCATCATGAACACATGGTTCGGAGTGATGGTTAGCTCGCTGAACGGTACATCGTCCTTCAGCTTGAGCCCTTTGGAGAGTAGTTTCTGGCGCTCAGGGGGAACCGACGTGACCTCGTACAGCTGTTTTTTCAGATCATCTACCGTTTTAGAAGTATCCAATTGGATCTCGTACCTCTTGCCACCGTGTTTTACGGTGATAGGCACTGTCATGATATGTTGAAGCGGTCGTGATTCTGGAAGCTGTGACTAAGGGCCGGTAATTATGTCGCTTCAGCCTACCTCGCATAGCAAATGGTATTTCCCGTCAGCACAGAAGGCCGACATTAGCTGATGACAGTGCTTCCTCTTTTGCTCATGGGGTTGACAGCTAGCGCTGCCTGCTATTAAAGATAGGGTAGTTAAAGTTAACAAAGCGACATAAGCTGCGATGCTGCTGTGCAACTATTTGAGAACAGAATCGAGAACCAGAATCGAGGACCAGAATTGAGAACCAGAAAGGTCATTATTGATCAGATATGAAAGTTATGTAGTGGTTTTGTTGGCGCATAGGCTGCGTCCTGCTCGCTAAGCACTCACATATATGCTATCATATCGCTTTCAAACGACCCTTAGCTTCTTACTCATGAAGCCACGAAAACCGACCTGGTTCGCGCGTCAACGGGCGCGGGCCTTGCAGGTCGTGCAGTACGCCAAAGCGAACATGGGCCGGAGAAAAGCGAATACGCTCAAAAAGGTTCTAGCGATGCTGGCTATTGTCTTGGTAACGCTGTCGCTGTTTACAGCCGTGCCGTTTCTACCTCACCTGAGCTTTGGCTCGGCCAAGTACGTGATAATACTTGGTGCCAACAAAGGAGGTGGCGTGTTGCAGTGGAAGGGTGCCAAAGAGTGGGACATGGAGCGTTTGAGTATCAATAACAAGAAACACTACGTGTCGCGACACGGATACCATCTCGCCATCAAAGACATGAAGGCCAAGAAGCGATACACGCACGAGTGGCGCGAGTCGTGGGAAAAAGTGGACATAATACGCGAGACTATGCGCCAGTTTCCCAATGCCGAGTGGTTCTGGTGGCTGGACCTGGAAACATACATCATGGAGCCCCAGCTTTCACTTCAAAGCCATGTATTCAAGCATCTGGACCAGCTCCACCGGAACTTGTCCTACTACAACCCCGCAAATATCGACGTTGACGTTCCGTACGTCGAGGTTGATGAGCAGATAGATCTAATTTTGGGCCAGGACTGTGGCGGATTTAGTCTCGGTTCCTTTTTCCTGCGACGGAGTGAGTGGACAAACATTTTGCTCGATGTGTGGTGGGACCCAGTATTCTACGAGCAAAAGCACATGGATTGGGTGCATGGTGAGCAAGCAGCGCTTGAGCACCTATACCGCTACCAGCCCTGGGTACGCAGCCGCATGGCGTTTGCACCCTTGAGAGAGTTCAACGCCTTTCCTCCCGGGGCATGTGCCGAGAAAGCGGATGATCCTCAGTTCTTCTACAACAAGCGTGCCCGTGACTTTGTGGTGAACATGGCTGGGTGCGTCTGGGGTCGCGATTGCTGGAAAGAAATGTACGAGTATAAGAGGATCAGCGATGATCTTCACAAGAAAAAGTTCTGGTTATTCTAGTCTCTACGGCCCTCTCAGCTTTAACTTGAATCTACACAGAGTGTTCCTGTGCCTTTGTGGCGTCGATGTCCTAAGGGTGTATCACTATCCACGCGAAGTTTACATACTTGGCGGAGGTATTGGCGTAATTGGTGGCTGTTCCCAGCGATAGAAAACGACACCGCGCCACCTCGATATAACGAACAACTTTTATAAAAAAGGCTGGGGTTTGGAAACGTGGACCCAGTATAACGTTTTTATCATAAACTAGGTATTACAACTCGGAACTGATAAATATTGTGCACTTTTTATTGCGTTAGGCTTTTATCTGTGAATGCCTAGGTGCCACGGTCTCACGGCCCTCCGCTAACCAACCTTGAATACCACCACTTAAAGTATAGATGGTGGCCGGTTCGGCTACGCGTACAAGATCATCGGCGTACACAGTCGAGCGCCGCCCGGAGCGGCAGTAGAAAAGGACACTGTCTAGATCGGAGAGGCACCCCATTCTTTTGTCGCAGGCGCGAATTTCGGACAACGGTAGCAGAGTCGCATCTGGGATCAGCTCTGAACACTCTAGAGGCTCTCTGATGTCCACTATTCTAGTTGTCCCCTGCTTTATCAGAGCGGCTGCTTGTTCTGCCGACACATGCACAACAGGCATGACGATCATATATTACTCACGGACTGCCAATATAGGGCCGATTGCAACATGTCACAAGACGCAGGCAGGCTCATTTGAAAAACAGTGCCGAACACAGGCTGATAATAAGTGTCCGGGTCTGGAAGAGTACCCGGCATACGTAAACGCAGACAAAAATGTATTCAAAATAGGAACTCTTCACTCAGCGTAGTTAGTCTAGTACCACTAGGGTTTATGAATTGATTGTTTATTGATAGCCAGGCGGGTCAGCTCAATCTTCACAGCTTGAACCGCCGGTCGGAGTACAAGTTGTCCAGTCGTTACTCATCATCACGACCTCCAGCACCATGGCCACAGAGCTTCTCGAGTACCATAACGTGCTGCTCAAAAGCACGCTTACCGAGGCTATACTTGAAAAAGCCGATCCAGAACCTGCCTACATCAACCAATTGGTCAGTGATTTTGACAACGTCACGTACCACATATCCACACCTGAGGACAACTCTAAAATCCTGCTCTCATTGAAGATCAAAAGTTGGCCCGATCTCGCCAAGTACGGCACTAAGGAGAATCTTTCTCATGAGTATGTCAAGTATATTACGACTCCAGAAGCGGGTTACGATTTTTCTCTGCAAATTGATTTGAACGACCTTCCAGCCACCGTCGAGGAGCGCGCCGAGCTCGTGGATAACCTGTCACTACTGCGCCGCAATGCCATGGCTGCTCCGTTCAAGCTCGCCTTTTTGCGATTCGATAAAATGGCCCAGGAAGCGGCTCAGCACGGGCTCGATTATTTCCACCCCTCTCCGGAGGATACAGAGGTCATACCAATTCACTACCGTGATGAGGAGAGCATTTTTATCCAGCCCAACTTTGATCGTGTGACGGTAGTATTCAGCACTGTTTTCAAGGACGAGACGGACCAGACGTTCGGAAGGGTCTTTCTACAGGAGTTTGTTGACGCCAGGAAACGCGCTATTCAAAACGCGCCTCAGGTTCTGTACTCCAAGGAGCCACCCCTTGAGCTCCGTAACCTTGGCGTCCACGCTGCCTCTAACGTCGGGTTTGTCACTTTTGTGTTATTCCCCGCGCATTTGACCCCACAGCGCCGGGAGCGCTGCATTTCTCACATCCAGACATTCAGGGACTATTTCCACTACCACATCAAATCGTCCAAGGCCTATGTCCACTCGCGTATGCGTCACCGTGCGGACGAGTTCCTCAAGGTGCTGAACCGTGCCAAACCGGAGAACGTTGAGAGAGAGCGTAAAACGGCGTCGGGTCGCAGAATAAATTATGTTCGCTGATTAGCGGTGTGTCAACTATCTAACTGCTAGCCTGCAAATATTCCAGTGTACGTTATCTAAGGTAGCTTGTTGATTAAGTACTAAGTAACTTCTTTTTGCCATAGTCAATCGGGTGATAGGGTTCCCATCCCGGGTTGCCATGCTGCCCAACCTCTTATGTCCAAAAGTACGAGTAATAGGACGTCAATAAATTTGCATCACGCTATTGTCGTTCTGCCAGCAATAGTGCTCCAGTCGCAAGGCCGAACGATTTGCCAAATTGATAGACCGTGTTGCCGCGCAGGATAGTCTCCAGCACTTTACCCTCTACACGGCGTCCGTCATAGGGCAACAGCTTGTTTTTAAACAGCATCTTTGATTGCTCAAAAGTCCATTTTGCATTGGGATCGAATATACAAAAGTCCGCATCTTTTCCTACCTCAATGGATCCCTTTATGTTATCGAGACCACATTGGCTAGCAGTATTTGACGAGGTCCATTTGGCTATGTCCGCGAGACTGATATCACGCTCCTTGGCTTCAGACCACAGCAGGGTGAGCCCCAGGCCGAGACTGGCAATTCCGCCCCACGCTTCTAGGAAATTGCCAGCATCAAGAAGCTTCAAGTTGGGAGTACACGGGGAGTGATCGCTTACCACCGTTTTAATAGTACCTCTGTGGAGAGCCTGCCACAGTTCGTCTTGATTTGTTTTAGTCCTGATGGGCGGTGCACATTTATACCTGGTATCTTTAGCGGGTATATCTTCTGAGTTCAAAGTCAAATAGTGAAAGCATGTCTCTGCAGACAGTTTGAGATTGCCCTTTTGTGCGTTCTCCACCATTGGGAGTGCCTTGGCCGAAGCAAGGTGGACAATATGCAGTGGTACCGCGGGGAGTTTTCGTGCCAGTTTGATAACGGCTTCGATAGCATCAACTTCAAACCGATCGGGACGGCTCTTGAGATACGTTTCGTAGCGCTCGGGGTGCGTTGTCGGGGTCTGTACATGATGCGTATCTAGCTCGGCATGGAACATGAGAACTGTGGGTTGCCCATCTAGCTCCTCCATAGCCTTCTCGACATCTTCCATCGAGACAGCCGGGAACTCTTCGACGCCGCTGTCCATCAAAAAGCACTTGAAACCTCTGACCCCACGTTTGATTAGAGGCACCAGGTCTTTGGCATTGCCTGGGATCACGCCACCCCAGAAAGCTACGTCAACCCAGCATTTCCCCTCAGCTGCGGCAATCTTCGCCTCAAAGTTTTCGACCGTGGTAGTGGGTGGTATAGCATTCAGAGGCATATCCACCACGGTAGTGACACCTCCAGCCGCCGCAGCCTTCGACCCTGATTCGAAGCCCTCCCAGTCAGTACGCCCAGGTTCATTCAAATGGACATGTGCATCTACGATGCCGGGAAGAATGACCAGATCACCAAAATTCTCGGCATCAGGATGAATGCCGTCGGCAATTTCAGTTATTTTACCATCATTGGTCGTTATGGTGGCTTCCACTACCCGATTCGGGAGGACCACGTATCGCGAAGCTATCTTACGTCCCATGGGCCGGAAAGATACTCGGAAACTGCCGAGTCTTGTGGGCCAGATATTATATAAACTTATGGATTGACTGGGGGTCGAATAACAACGGTGTATTATTCAAAGCCTGTGAATCAAACCAGAGCCGAAAGTCTGATAGATTTGAAAATTAAAACACTCGTATTTTCTGTACCCCATTGACATCGGGACAACCCTTGCCCTCGGGTAATATAGCGGCTGGCAGAGTTTTAGTCAACTCAATATCCTTCCAAGTTTATAAAATGATGAAAATTGGAGCTGAGTTGCCCCTAGTTTCGGCTAGAGACCTGTGACAGGGCGCGGCACTTTGACGAAGACGCTCCACTCTTACCTTGTTACGTTGAGAGCGTAGAATTTCTGACCATACTTGGACAAGCAGGATCTAGCTAGCTTTTGTATATAGTTTGTTTGCAGCATATAGCAGAAATCACAGAATAGTCCCTGTTTTGAACAGAGGTATACTTTACGTGCACGATGGACTACCAGGAGATTTGCGCAAAATTTCAGGTTCTACTCAGTTTTATTCGAGTTGTTTTTTTCCTCGGCGTCAGAGTCCGCTAACATCACAGCGGCCTGGGCTAATTGAATCATGTTTAAAATCTGCTTCAAGAGCCAGAGAGGAAAAGTAAAAATGCAGATAAGCGTTGCGTAGCTCAAGGGGACTTGACCGACGTAGCCTAGGTTTGGCGGAGATTTGAGCGGGAAGCTGTAGAGGTAGAGACCAATGAAGAAGAGCTCATTCGCCGCACACACGACAAAGAGCACCCGCGTGTTCGTGTAATACAGTTGCAGCAGCTTGCTACGCGAGCCGACCTTTTTGTGGCTGGACGAACCGCTAGTTAGCATTGCGTACATGTGCATATAGTGAGAGGCTAGGTCCAGAGACACTAGGACCTGGAAGAACACAACGTGGCGGGGGTATGCGACGCACAGGTAGCAGATCAGCGACGAAGTAGTGCATCGGTCGGTCACCATGTCAAGAATGGCGCCAAATTTGGAAGTTTGATTGAGACGCCGAGCCATGGCGCCATCAAGGGCGTCCAAAACGCAGGATAGAGAATAGAATACTGTGCACACCTTGGGATGCCATCTCATCAGGAACAGCGACACGAGGGCGAAAAGTACTCGCGAATAGCCGATGAGGTTGGGAACATAGAGGAAAATGTCGCTGCGGCTAACGCGACTCGCCCGAGGGCGCGCACTGGCTGCTTTTCCCACCATATTGCCAGAAGAGTCCCTCCTCCGGCCAACTTAGTAACGTCGCGAGCCCATGTACTTTTTGCCTCTAGCGCATGGTTTTGTCATCATGAGTATTACGCCGTACTATGAACTGTACCGGCGAAGTAGCATTGGCACGGCACTCACAGAGGCGCTGGACCAGCTAATTAGCGAGTCACAGCTAGAGCCGCAATTGGCGCGCCGTATTCTTTCCCACTTTGACCGCGTCATGACAGATGAGCTGCGGGACACGGTCAAAGCTAGACTCACTCTCAAAGGCCACCTCCAAACCTACCGGTGTTGTGAC
The DNA here is from genome assembly GCA_030582755.1 of Wickerhamiella galacta. Classification (NCBI taxonomy): domain Eukaryota; kingdom Fungi; phylum Ascomycota; class Dipodascomycetes; order Dipodascales; family Trichomonascaceae; genus Wickerhamiella; species Wickerhamiella galacta. The sequence goes on along the minus strand of JAJMGW010000011.1, from coordinate 150,602 downwards.
GACGTGTGGACGTTCATTGTCAAGGATGCAATTTTCAAGATGGAGGACGGCGACATTGTCAATGCAGACAAGATCAAGATTGTTGCTTGCAACTCCAAAAAGCCTCAGGAGTGAGAGGAGTGGTCTTAGTAACCGCGAAAGGCCCCATAAAACACATGTTCGGGGTGGACCGACAAGGCCGCCGCGAGAATACCAAGCCTAAGACAGGACGACCACAGCGTCAATTGGCTGGTATGACCGAACTGCGTACCCGAAGGGCCCTGTTCTACCGGGAAATGCTGCTGCGGGAGATCGCGCTGCGTGAGTCCAACCCGAGGGCCTCTTGCGTGGAAATACTCAACTTTGTGGAAAATACTGACGATCCCCTCCTTGAGGCGGCTCAGGATCCCATTGCACACATAAATGGCCTCATATTTGCCGACGAAGAACGACCGAAGCGGTGTACCATCTCCTGACAACACCACCTGGCTAACTAAACCCAGTACTAAGTAAATCCCATAAACTATTACGATAATTACGAGCGTGTTAGCGAGGAACACTCCCCTGTGCCCGTTTGAGTTGCACTGGCTGGCTACCAATGTATTTATGATTTTTTTCCTGGAACGCCTTGAAGTAGTCCTCAGACGACGCAAATGCTACGAACCCGTATCCTCGACTCTTCCCAGCGCGGTCAAACACGACCTGTGCCTTCGCCATGGATGGGTATGCAGCGAAAGCAGCTTCAAGAACCGCAGTGGTGACGTCTTTTCCCAGGTTGCCCACGAACAAACGAAAGTGTGCAGGGTCCCAATCTGAGCCTCTTGCTGATTTGTCTCGGTTGCTTCGGCCAGATGAACGCTGGCGCGACTTGTTGACCGCTAGTCGTGGCTCTGGCTTAGGACCCCGGTGCTTGGCTCCTGGGGTTTGCGTGTGATTTAGTCCCAGCCTGCTAGGAATGGATAGCTTAATCTTTTCACTATCTACAGCGAGCTTACCTGAAACGGGAGCTTCTATTATTTTTTTTTTAGGTTCGTCATTCGTGGCAACTCCAGGTGGCGGCTCAGGCCTCGTCCCGTCTAGCTTCCTCCACATTTGTAAGATGTTGAAAATATGGGAGCTCAAATCCAAGGCAGACCGCGAAAAGGCGGACGGCAGGACAGGAAAAAAGGTCACAGGCGCGCAGCTGCGGGTTCAGAAGGATGTCAGTGAGCTGGCACTGCCGCCAACGATGCACGTCACGTTCCCCAACACAGACGACCTGATGCACTTTCGTCTGTTCCTCCGGCCTGACGAGGGCGTGTACAAGGGCGGCTGCTTCTCGTTTACATTTACCATGGGGCCCAACTACCCGATTGAGCCACCTAAGGTGCGCTGCGAGCAGCGCATCTACCATCCTAATATCGACCTCGAGGGTAACCTGTGCCTGAACATCCTGCGCGAGGATTGGAAGCCCGTCCTTTCGCTCAACTCGATCTTGGTAGGTATTCAGTTCTTGTTTCTCGAGCCCAACCAGAATGACCCCCTCAACAAGGACGCGGCCCGCAGTCTTCAGGCCTCCCCAGCCGAGTTCGCTGCAGAGGTTCGGGACGCCATGAGGGGCTACAGCGTTGGGGGAGTTACATTTGACAGAGTGATTGGGTGAAAGTTATTTAGCTTTGCTCGTCCATATATATATATTCACAACCCTTCTGGGCCGGTGTTTTTTTGTGTCTGACGGCAACCACTTACTGGTTCTCAGGGCGCAATTTCCGGACTTCCTTGCCTACGCGCCAGATTTCGAGATCGCGGATCTTTTGGGTCTCCTCCTCGAACTTGTCGCGGTAATCAGGCTGCGAGTTGAAGTCCAGCGAGCGCTGGGTTTCCGTGCCATCAACGACACTGTCGTAGAGTTGGTTGAACACAGGCTTAAGTGCGTCCTTGAAGCGGGGGCTCCAGTCAAGAGCACCACGACGAGCGGTCGTGCTGCAGGCGTCGTACATGTAGTCCATACCGTACTTGCCAATCAGGGGGTAAAGCGACTGAGTAGCCTCCTCGACAGTCTCATTGAACGCTTCAGAAGGAGAGTGTCCACGCTCGCGGAGGACCTCGTACTGGGCGAGGAACATGCCGTGGATACCGCCCATGAGGGCACCACGCTCACCGTACAGATCAGAGCGAACCTCCTTCTCGAAAGTAGTGCCGTAGACGTAGCCAGATCCAATGGCAATGGCCATAGCGATCGCGGTCTCCTCGGCATGGCCAGAAACATCTTGCCAGACGGCAAAGGAGGAGTTGATCCCGCGACCCTCCTTGAAGAGGGTGCGCACGGTGCGACCAGAGCCCTTGGGGGCGACGAGGATGACGTCGATGTCTTTGGGACAGTCAACCTTGGTCAGGTTTTCGAACACGGGAGAAAATCCGTGCGAGAAGTACAAAGTCTTGCCCTTGGTGAGTAGAGGGCGAATCTGGGGCCACGTTTCTGATTGAGCAGCGTCGCTGAGCAAGTTCATGACGATTGTACCCTTTTTGATAGCCTCGTCGACCTCGAACAGGTTCTTGCCCGGGGTCCAGCCGTCAGCAAGGGCTGCGTTCCACGAGTGACCGTCCTTGCGGACACCAACGATGACGTTGAGTCCGTTGTCACGTAGGTTGAGGCCTTGGCCGTGACCCTGGGCACCGTATCCAATCAGAGCCAGAGTATCATCCTTGAAGTACTCTTGGAGCTTCTCCTTGGGCCAGTCGCCACGCTCGTGCACGGTCTCGACCTCGTCGGCGAACTTGATGTTTTTCACACCCCGCACAAGCGAAGGTGCGGCGGCCGCGCACGTGGGGCGGGATGCACGAGCAAGCACGCTCAGAGACCGGCTCGGGGCTCGGATGCTGTGGGCAGCTGTGCGGGCGATGAACGCTCGGTTGGCGCGGGAAATCATCATGCGGGCAGACATTGGTTAGGATGACTCGATGACTGGTCGTCTTTTATAACCACTGACATGCCATGTAATCACTCCGATATCGGCGTGCACCGGCCAGTAGAGGTGCTTGGGGCGCCGCAATTTCAATAGCAAATAGTAAAAACAAGCCAGATAGTGATCGGTATCCTATTACCGTACATACCTGGCAAGTACCGAGACTCTTGGTTGTGCAGCGAGTCACCTGGTTCCGCCGCGATTAGCCATGCGGCTGCAGCTTTAAGGCATTCACAAGCGAGTAGCCATGCGGCTGCAGCTTTAACGCATTCACAAATGAGAAACTTATATACCAACGACAATTAGATAATTGCTAATGTACGTAGCTTAGGGGTGATCTCTAAGGCATTCACAGATGAGAAAAGCTAGAGGCCAGATAACTGCTAACTTACGCAAGCTTAGGCGTGATATCTTTAAGGCACTCACAAATGAAAGAAGTTAGAGGCCGTAAATCAACTAGATAACTTACGCAAGCTTAGGCGTGATCTTTAAGGCATTCACAAGTGAGAAAACTTATGGGCCAATACCGACTAGATAGTTGCTAATCTAGGCAAGCTTAGGGGTGATGTTGCCCCGCAGAGATGAGTGCTTGACGTCGAACCTGTCGAGGTTCATGACCTTGGTCCAGGCTGCGACAAAGTCCTTTACAAACCGTTCGTCGCTGTCATCCTCAGCATACCACTCGGAGAGAGCGCGAAGACGAGACTCAGCGCCAAAAATGAGGTCTACGCGAGTACCGGTAAATTTAGGTTGCTTGCTCTTGCGCGTGAAGCCCTCAAACGTCTGAGCACTATCACTAGTGGGCTTCCATTCATACTCCATGTTGAGCAACGTCTTGAAGAAGTTGTTGTTGAGAACATCAGTGTTCGACGAGAAAACTCCGTACTTAGTACCACCAACGTTCGCGCCAAGAGCACGCAGGCCACCAATCAAAACCGTCATCTCAGGAGCAGTGAGAGTGAGAAGTTGTGCCCTGTCGATGAGAAGAACCTCGGGCTCGACAGACCACTTGCCCTGGATGTAATTACGGAAACCATCAGCAATGGGCTCGAGAACGTCAAAGGATGCCGCATCCGTCTGCTCCTGCGAAGCGTCCATACGACCTGGCGTGAAAGGAACCTCGACATCCTGACCACCGTTCCTAGCTGCCTTCTCTACAGCCGCAGAACCGCCAAGGACAATCAAATCAGCAAGAGAAACCTTCTTGCCACCAGTCTGGGCCTTGTTGAATTTGTCCTGGATAGACTCGTACACCTTGAGTACCTTGGCGAGCTGCTGGGGCTGGTTAATCTCCCAGTCCTTTTGGGGTGCCAAACGGATCCGCGCACCGTTGGCGCCACCGCGCTTGTCAGAACCGCGGAAAGTTGACGCAGAAGCCCAGGCAGTGAATACGAGCTCCGTGATGGTTAGGCCACTTCCGAGGATCTCCTTTTTAAGAGCCTCGATGTCAGATTCGTTGACGACAGGATGGTTCAAGACAGGAATCGGGTCTTGCCAAATGAATTCTTCGTGGGGAACGTGCTTTCCTAGAAGCAAAGCACGGGGTCCCATGTCACGATGAATGAGCTTGTACCAGGCGCGGGCAAATGCCAGTTTGAACTCCTCAGGGTCTTTGTGAAAACGCTCACAGATTTTGCGATATTCAGGATCGACCTTGAGCGCTATGTCGGAAGTCAGCATACCCGGAGTGCGACGTTTATGGGGGTTGTGGGGGTCAGGAACAGAGTTTTTGAGCTCGGGGTTCTTGGGAGTCCACTGGTGAGCACCAGCGGGACTAGTAGTTTTCTCCCACTCGTTATCCAAGAGATTGTCAAAGTAGTAGGTGCTGAACTTTGTGGGTGTTTGACTCCAGATGACCTCAATGCCGCTCGTAATGGTGTCGTCACCTTTGCCAGTGCCAAATTTGTTCTTCCAGCCGAAGTGCTGCTGGGAAATGGGCGCCGACTGGGGTTCTGGTCCGACATTACTTTCCGGAGCAGCGCCATGGGTCTTGCCAAATGTGTGGCCACCAGCAATGAGAGCTACGGTTTCATAGTCGTCCATTCCCATACGGCCGAAAGTGATGCGGATATCGTGGGCAGAGCCGAGAGGGTCCGGGTTGCCATTCGGGCCTTGCGGGTTGACGTAGATCAGACCCATTGTATCGGCTGAAAGGGGCTGCTCGAGGAAGCGCTCGCCATAAAAGCGCTTATCGTTGGTAAACCACTCACGCTCGGCACCCCAGTCAGTTCCATCGTACTCCCAAGAGTCGGTACGGCCGCCGCCAAACCCAATGGAAGGAACACCCATAGATTCGATAGCGACTGTGCCAGTAAGCATCATGAGGTCACCCCACGAGATCTTGGAGCCGTACTTTTGCTTGATGGGCCAAAGCAGGCGACGAGCCTTGTCCAAGTTGACGTTATCGGGCCAATCGCAAATCGGAGGAAACCGCTGCTGAGCATGAGCGGCACCACCACGGCCATCACGGGTGCGGTAAGTACCAGCAGCGTGCCAAGACATGCGCAAGAACAGACCTCCGTAGTGACCAAAGTCTGCGGGCCACCACTCCTGGGAGTCTGTCATGAGTGCATGGAGGTCCTTCTTAACCGCATCAAGGTCAAGAGAATTGAATGCTTTCGCATAGTCGAAGTTCTTGTTGGGGGCACCAAAGTCAGGTTGACGATGGAGTAAATCGACGTCTAGCATGTGGGGCCACCAATCCTGGTTGGTGGTTCCCACACCACCGGGATGGATAAATGGACATTTACTTTCGCTGGACATTTGTCGTGTGGTTCGACCAATTTGTGATAGCAACCTGCTATTTAACCGTCGAAGAGGATGCAGCATACTGCGGCACCACGTAATCGGGTTGCATGCAACCTGCGGCGTTTAGTAATTTGGGCCCTACAATTGGCTATTACCCTCATTGTCTGTGGGCGAGAGTGGTACGAGTACTCCATCCCCCGCTTGGCGACGCGACAGGATTGCTGTGGCACAACTCGTCATGTATGTCATTGAAGCAGGGTCCGTGTAGGAACTAATTCAGCAATGGACTGCTGGCGGCCGTCCCTCCATGCAAGATCTCCACCCCACCTTTCTGACCTCATGCAGCTTTCAATACGAGCCGTAGGATACGGCTACCATGTGGCCAATGTTTTTTGCCATGGCCGGGATGCGTATTCGTGCTAGCAGCTGCTCAGGCAAAGTTGAACGCACAGGCCTCGCACTATTCGACCTGTCTTGGCAGTCGATCGGCCCGTCTAGACCCATCCAGGGTACGCTTAGGCATCCCTGTACGTTGCTGCGGAACGAGTCGCAACGGCCTAGATCCGCGTGGTTAATGGACGTGACAAAGTTGAGACAATTAAGTGGCGCAACCGAGGCATGGTGTTCAAGCATTGTTTCATGTGGATCCGATACTAGGGTCGCTTAATGTAACGGCTATAGATCTCAATGGTTCGCTTTCTAGACTTTAACGTATGTATAGTTCAGAGTGAGAGATTTTTATATACCATTCAAATATGTAGCCTACTAAAACCAATAAGTACTAGTCCAGTCTCAAGTCTAAAGTCTAAAGTAGAGAGTCCAAGTCTAAAGTAGAGAGTCCAAGTCTAAAGTCTATTTCATGGTAACGAGTTCCTCAGCCGCGGTTGGGTGGATGGCAATGCAGCTGTCAAAGTCGGCCTTGGTAGCTCCCATCTTGATGGCCACACCAAAGCCCTGCAAAATCTCTGCTGAGCCATCACCAAAGAGGTGAAGCCCCACAACCTTTTCCTCAGGTCCCGCGCACACAATCTTGTACTCGGTGTGCAGTTTCTCGTCCTGAGGCAGCGGTGAGTAGAACATGTTGATAAAGCGAGACGTATACACCTTTATATCATCACCGTACTCTTTGCGCGCTGCCGCCTCGGTCAATCCCACACTGCCGAGTTCCGGGTGGCTGAAAACGGCGGTGGGGATATTGGTGTAGTCTAGCTTGGCATCCTTCTTGCCCCCGAAAAGACGGTCGCTGAGCATACGCCCGGCCGCAATAGCTACTGGCGTCAGTTCAACATCCTCGGCAACGTCACCTAGCGAGAAGATGTTCGGCACCGACGACTGCTGGTATTCGTCAACTAGGATTTTGCCATTCCCAGCAACTTTGACCCCAAGCTTGCCGAGCCCAAGTTTATCGGAAGACGGATGGCGTCCAATGGTCCAGATCAACTTGTCCACATCGACGTGTGTCGGCTCTTCGTTTTCCGAGTCCGTGTAGGTAAGTCTGATTTTGTTGCCCACCTTCACAATGTCACCCGAAAACTTGAAGCCCTTGTGAATGTGTATACCCTCCTTGACGTAGGTATCTGTGACGTTACGCTGAAGCATCTCGTCGAAGCTACGCAGCAGGGTTTGTCCACGGATAAACAGGTGCGTATTTGTGCCGAGGCCATTGAACACGCCGGCAAACTCAGTGCCAATATATCCTGCGCCCACTACGGCCACTGACTCTGGCTGGGTCTCGAGCTCGAAAAACCCATCCGAAGTAGAGCCAAGGTCGGCACCCTTGGGAGATGTAGGCACCTGAGGCTCGCCACCGGATGCTACTAGAATGTAGTCGGCCGTGTAAGTGGCTTCGCCTCCATCGCGTAGCTTGACCCGCACCGTATGGGCATCAACGAACTCCGCCCAGCCATAGACGAAGTCAACATGCTCATTGGTGAGATTGCGCTCATAGATACCCCGCAGGCGCTCCACATACGCATCGCGCTTTTTCTTGAAGGCGGTCCAGTCAAACTTGGGGTGGTCGGGAACGTCAAAGTCGTAGCCACGCGCATAGTGGACCTTTGTGGCCAAATCAGAGGCACTCCACATGACCTTTTTGGGCACGCAGCCCACATTCACACACGTGCCACCCATTTCACGCCCCTCGATAACGAGGGAGCGGGCACCGTACTTGGCAGCACGGCGGGAGCTAGCCACACCGCCGGAGCCACCACCTATTACGAGGTAGTTGTAATGTGACGTAGGGGCCATTTGAGAGAACTGTCTGGCAATCTGGGCCAGTCGCTGAGCAGTAATGGTGGATGCTTGCTAATCTCAGACCGACAAAAGAATATGATGGGAAGCCATACCAAGGGCTCCTAGCTCAGCGAGCTCTACATTGAGATAAAAATAGTGGTCTTTAAAACGGCCAATAAAATAGTAAACTGAAAATCACAGCAAGCAGACACCAAGCAGATCTAGCAGCCACCTTCTCTACTCGAGAATCTCCTTTGAAAGACGCTATATAGTCTAGGGTGGGCACGTCAAATCTCAGGATCAGCTTTATATACAATAAATTAGTGACTAAAAATCACCAGCTAAGCGATTCTAGTTAGGGAGAGGGCTTGTCCAATGGGATAACAGGGGGCGGATTCAGGTAGCGCAAGCATCTTCACAGACGAACTACGCCGAACTTCAACTCTGCAAGCCAGTCCAGCGTCGTATGATGCGTATCGTGTCGTGTCGTGTGACCTTCTGGCGTGAGTTGTCTAGGCTGGGTACGGTAGCTCAAGTCGCCTACGGCAGCTCAGTCGCCGCTACGCCTTACGATTCGGCGCATGTTTAGTGTTCTCTAGCCACCGCCACATCCGTGAGCGCTCGCCAAGCTCGCCAACGTGTGGCACGTACCCAGACATGTGCAGCCGGCGGGCCAGCTTCAACTTGTTGAAGTTATAGCGAGTCCCCAGGACTGTTGTCAATAGAACAACGCTGGAAACGACTGGCATGCCCCAACTAGTCTCCTCAATCCAATTATCCAAATTCATTCCATAAAGACCCGCCATGGCAATAGCCACCGTGAAACTTACAGTAACGATGGAAGTTTTCAGTCGAAACAGCATAATCGAGTTTCGATTTGAATCAATCATCATATTGACAACCTCTGCCGTGGTGTCCACATCTTTGGCAGTTCCGCCTGCCTTTTGCACGAGCTCATCGGCCTGCTTGTAGTAAGTCTCGAGTAATAGCTCAATGTCGCCTTCGTCACTATTGGCGCCTCGAGAGTCAGTCAGATACATGTTGTGGATATCGTCTGTATCCTCAAGAGCATCATCGAGCGCTTTACGCACTGCTAAACACTGCCGGTGGAAGGCGTCCAGCGCCTTGGAGCCGGCTAGCAACTCGCGTAGCGTATTACGCTCAATGTTCTCCTCCAGCTCGTTGAGAAGCACCTCGACACTGGAAAGAATGCGGGCGAGTTTGACTTCGAGAAATGCCATGGCATGCACGAGTACGGTTTCCAGTGCCCGCTGCTCATAGACTTGACCCGAATCAGAAGACGGCAACTTCGTCTGGAAGTCGTAAACGAGCATGCTCAGGCGCTCTGCAACGGCAGGATCTTGCGAAGCAAATACGAGTACCTTGTCGCAACGAATGAGGACCCGTAGATCACAAATATTGACGAGGATGTTGCCCTTGTGAACCAGGATCCGAGGAACCAGCGCTGCCTGTCCGTCGATGTGACGCAAGTCGCGTGAGTGGAGCCCGTTTTCTCTCAAGAACCGTTTGCGTGGGATATGGGCCGCTACTGATGCCACGCGGCCATCCTTGTCGAAGATTGTGCACACGAGCGGTGATTCGCTCGAATGACGGCGTCCCGCTAGGAATGCTCCCCGGAGTCCAGCTGGTTGGGGCCGCCAGTGGCCCAGGTGCAACGACCGGAGACTTTGGCCCACCGGAACCTGGAAAGGACCCTTGGGCCGGCACCGCACGCCGTTAGCCAAAGCCCGGATCATGACAAAGGCAAAAATAGATAAGCTACATAGGGATTTATTAGGGTCATACCAGCGACCATACATCTGTACCCCTAAATCGAGTGTGGGCTGTCTAGAAATTAAATCCCTGCTGCGGCTGGGTTTCGGCGCCGAACCCGAACATGCCATCGGCGGTCTCGGGCTCGAGACCCGTGGAGACATCTGCACTATCGTCACCAAAGTATTTTGTAATGATCTGGAATGCACGCTTGTAAATTTCTTCGTTGTCGTTGTGCTGGGCCTCGTTGATTGTGTCGAGGCCACCCGCCTCCTCGACGTACATTGCGTATTCGTTGACAGGGGTGTTGTGCAGGTCTTTTTCTGTTTCGCCAACACGCAAGATGTTGTCGAGACCGTCCAGCGCGACCTGGATCACACGGTTGTCATGGGAATTGATAAGGTCGCACAGAGGCTTGATGCAGCCCTGCGAAACCAGGTATCGTATTTGCTCGGGCCGGTGTACAGCGCCGGACGTAGCGTTGGAGATGGCCCAGCAGGCCTCCCGCCGCGTCTTGAACTCAGCTGTGCTCATTAGGTTGATGAGCGGCGGCACAATGTTATTATCAATAACGGCCTGGATCTGGGCCGGGTTACCAGCGGTGATGTTGGACAGGGTCCAGCAAGCCTCGCGGCGAAGACCCTCTTTGGGCGATGCCAGCAGCTGGAGCAGCTTGGGCAGTGCGCCCGCATTGATGACAACCTGAGTCTGGTAATCGTCACCAGTGACGATGTTACCAATGGACCGCAAAGCGGGGGTCTGCAGCAGCGAGTTTGCGTGGCCAAGCAACTCAACCAGGCGCTTGGGAATGCCGGTATCGATCACGGCCTGGATTTTGTTATTGGAACCATCGCTGACGTATGAGACAGCCCAGCATGCGTCGACCAGTACCTCGTTGTCGCTTGAGTACAAAAGCTTGGTGAGCGTAGGCAGCACGATTTGCAGTTGCTCCCATTTGGGCTGCGGTGACTTGCCACGGCAGAAGTTGGAAAGCGTCCAGGTTGCATTGCGCAGAAGCCCAAGCTTCTTGGTGCTGTTGATGAGCTCGAGCAACGGCGGGAGGGCGCCGGCGTCCAGGACAATGTCGCGGCACTGTGGCGAGTCACCCGCAATGTTGCCCAGCGCCCATATGGCCTGTTCCTTGACCTCTGCCTCGGGCGACGATAATAGCTCCACGAAAAAGGGCACGGCGCCAGCCTCGATCACCACGGCAGTCTGTGTGGAGTCGCCGCTAGCAATGTTAGTGAGCGCCCAAGCTGCCTCGAACTGGAGGGTGAAGTTGGAGCTCCGGAGAAACTCTACAAGGCGAGGGACAATGCCGCTCTCGATTACCATCTGAATAGGTGGGTTTTTCTCTTTGCTGAGCAGCTTGCGGAAGCCAGTGGTCGCACTAAGCTGTGCCTCGGCATTGTCGCTAAAGATGTCACTCAAAAGCTGCGGAAGGCCCGGAATTGCAGCAGGAGTTCCCTCAGTGTCGGTGTCGTCTTCGCTATCGCTGTTAGAGGGCGCACCAGTGGCGATACGCCGCTTGGCCAAGCTCTCCTCGCGCTTGGCCTTGCGGATCTCAACCTGCGCCTCTTCACGCCTGCGACGCAGCTCATCCGCGCCAAAGACTCCCCTGTTTTTGAAGTTTGTTCGCCGATGCTCCGGAACAAACCGCTCGATGCCCGACGAGTCCATGTTGAAAAGTTTGCGTGTACGTCAGCAGATGGAGATTGTCGGCTGTCAGCGAGGAAAGCCAGTGCACGTAGGGCATTACGTTAAAACTGCCAGCTGCCCGGCTATATAAATAAGTTAGCTATTATAATCGTGCTTTAAAATATCAATTGCCTGCTGCTCTCGCTCAATACGTGCGCGAACCGCCAGCCGGGCCTGGTTGAGCAACTGGCTGCGCGCATCAGCCGAAAGAGCCTTGACATTGTCACGTTTGCCTCCATTGACTTCGGGAGCTGGCAGGCGCATGTTCGATAGCGACTGCTTTACTCGCAGCTTTGGCGGCTCTCGTCCCGGGTCGCGTGTCGGCGACGGTGGCCGCTGAGCTGGGCGCGGGGGCGATGCAGACAATTTGATGCGCACTGGCGAACCGGATCGGTCAGACAGCGGGTGCGGGTTGCCCCTCCTCTCGGGAGAGCTAGGGCGAATTGGCGACGGTGTCCGCTCTGAAGTGGGTCTTATCGGTGCTGCGCGCTCCGGGGACGTGGACAGCTTAATTCTGATCGGAGATGGCGATCTTTCGAGCGCAGTGCGATCTGGATTATTTGAACCCGTTTTGAGCTTTGGAGATTTTGGAACCGTTTTGGGGCTGCTGGGTGTCAGTTTTGGGCTGCGGTTGGCGAGTGAAGCTTTATAAAGACGTGAGACCTGAACTTCCACAGCAACACGATGAAGGTACCCAATGATGATAGCATTGCGCGCACTAAGCGTCTTTTGAGGATATGCAGTAAGTAGTGTGGTCACGACGCGCGCCAATACCTCGGTAGGCACGGCATGCTCGGCATATATATTCGACGATGTGAGGGTGCGGACGTATTCATCGTTGCTAGCATCCGGTTCGAGTACCACAAACCGGAATCCTTTGTCGGGAAAGTCTGGCAGTTTGTCCATCTGCGGCCAGTGCGGAAGGATGAGCATGGACCGGAACCGGTTTTTGACCCAGTCAACAAGAATGCGATGGGGATCACCCAGTAGCGCATCTTTGAACCCATTCTTGTTATACATGACGTCGAGACGCTCCTGGTCTGCCGAAGATATTCCCTGCACGTCGGTGTCAAGGCCTTGAGGATCCCCAGTAAACTGTCCATGGGCCATGTTGACGCGCCGGAACATGTAGAAAAGTGCTTTTACTTGCAAGTCGACTGGGTCAGCATCCTCCCCAGTACCATAACGCGGTATCGTGATGGAGCTACGCGGGCGCCATAGCGTGCTAAACACTTCCATGGGATCAACAAGATTAGTCACACTACCACGGCAGGTTATCCATTTCGCGATGCATGCTGCGAGTGTCGTAAGCGTCACGACGGGAAAACGTAGGTGGAGGGGTTATTTCAAGTCCCGTTCGCGGTGCAGGGGCTTGGGGTCGCGATACAGACGTCAGAAACTGATCGCCCGTAGGCATTGGTGATATCCGTCGGGGGGGTGCCTGCGGTAGGAACTGCTGGTCAGACAAATTTTGATAGTGTGTAGGGTGCAAGTAAGAGGTCTGGTTAGTATTTTGGGCGAATCGATTGCCATGGTCGCCATTGGGGGGATATAGCCCACCTGCACCTGTGACTTGCTGGTTGTAGAAAGTGGCACCGGTGGGTTGGGAATTTATACCGGGATGCGAGGGAAAAGCAGTGGGTCCTGAATGCTGAGCAGTTAAAGCTCCGTGCCCTGACCGCTGGGAAGATAGAGTTCCGTGACCCGTATTTTGGAGCGGCAAATTGCCATGGCCAGAATGCTGGACCGGCAATGTACCAAGTGCTAAATTTTGTGAATTTTGCGCGGGTATTCCACCCCAGCCTGAGTGTCCCGGTTGCGCATAGTGACCCGACTGGTTAAACACACCGGTATCCCCAATGCTGGATAACCGACCGTTCTGTGGAAGCACTCCCAGTTGCACCATCTGAGTGGGTCCAGTCGCGTTTGGTGTCAACGGCTGGCGTGGTGATTCTAGCAGGCTCGAGTTTCCATGATGCAGCATACTGTCTATCTTTGCAGTAGCAAAGTTATTGGTCGGCTCAGGCTCGTCTTCCTCAGGGCTGGGCTCATGCTGCTGCGCCAATGGTTGTGCCGGGGGTGGTGCAGCCACCCGGGGCATTCGAGCTTGCTGGCGGAGCAGCTCTTGCATACTACGCTGAGCTGCCTCGGCAATTTGCGGAGGCCGGGAGTCAAAAGTCACTCGCTTCCTGATAGCACCAGACCGGCTGGCATTGTCTCGCGTACTGCTTCCCGTCATCAGGCTGATAAATGAGTCCATATCGTTGGTGGGTTTGCTTTTTCGGAATGGGTTTGATACCTCTGGCAGATCATCAGCGGACCGTTTTTGACTCTTTTCTCGCAAGATTGATCTAGGCCGCGGAACCGGAGCCGAGACAAAGGCCAGCTCACGTCTCAGCGATTTTCCCTCGCGCACGTGGCCAATCAGCCGCAGAAAAACGTAGAATTGGGCTGGCTCCAGGGTAACCAGCTGTGCGCCAAAAAGGCGCGAGATCCGCTGCTTGTCCTCCTCCGTGATGCCAAAGTTGTCCACAAACCGCAACGCATCGCCAATCGCCACCGCTTCGCTGCGCTTGCGCAATAGGAGATCCGTGTACCAACGCGGGTAGGCTCTTTCCTCGGCCGGCGACAGCGCTAAGGCCTCCACGTTAAGTTGCGGAAGCGTGTCGCTCATTTGGTCGCCTGGCCTCAATGTGCAAGTCGGTTAGATAAGCCGGCCTTATTCAAAGGACGTTGCGTTGTGCAGCGGCTATAATGTTAGAAACTTGTCTCATGACTTCAAATAGCCGCGACCTGTGCCCTCATGCTTTACCTTAAAAGTGACCCGTACGTTCTGATCATCGACATGTAGCGTCATGGATAGGTAGCGCTATGTTGCATAGCGTAGACAATGTCTAGATCTAAACGACGTGGTTGAGTATTTACAGGTGGGCCCTGCCAAATCAAGTTGGCGCTCTTTTTAATGTAGGTAGGATGCTATGCTGTGGTTCTTGGGTGTAGGTGCAATAAATAGCTCGGTAGGAATTCTGCTACTCGGTCGATGGTGATGGGCCCACTGGCAACTCCAAGGGCTCATATTTCTGAGCCATCTCAGCCACTCTTTCGCCTCTTATGTTTCGCAGACTTGGTTTCGGCTTGAGTCCAGGTATGGGGACCTGCGGCCGGTGAATAGGTGCAATATTTTTCACGTCCCTGAGAGCAGGTCGGGGCGGTGGGGCCGGACGTTTCGGTGACGATGGCGCATGCCGAGATAGCGCGGGCCAGTGCTCAATCATATTCCGCAGAAACCGACTCGCTATTGCAGCCTGGTCGCGTGACGGGTTCCAGAGTTTGCAGAGAGCAGGCGACATGTTGGCTGCCATGTGGCTAAGGGGCACACCGTTTCGATCATGCACATGAGACAGCCAGTCACCTAGCTGTCCCAAATGGACACGGACTGCAGGGGTCAACCCATTTAGTATATTCCGCGTGTATTGCTCAGTGTCCGCCATAGGTAGTGGAAGCGTATCAACTTCCAGTAGCGGGCTTGGCAGTTCCAGGAGGTAGAGCTTCAATACCGCAACAGTGACTTGCGGTCCATAGTCGTTTAGGTCCAAAAGCTGGCTACGGTCGAATGACTGACGCAGAATCAGCACAAGAGGAGAGCCGTTGGTGCGTTCAAACATGTGAGCTTGGACGTCCCGCACCGACCAGAGGTACTGGAGGCATTGACTCCACAACGAGCCGGGGCACGCGGGAAGTGGTTGTCTAAACTGGGGCGTCGTATGCTTGGGCACTGTAACTACACTTTCAACCGCAAGATCAGCCAAGTATACTTGGGGACTAATGTTCAGCACCGTGATATCTATGTGCCGGGCCAGTGCGCTCAGAGAATCAATGAGAATCATTTTTCGGGCGAATTTGGAGCTCAGAAGGCCACCAAACATCTTTTGCAAGGACCGCGTCCACCACTTTCCATGCACCAGATACACCTTTTTGATGCGTTTCTTGACTGACCGCGGAATTAGCTTGTACGCCCGGTGCAGCCAAGGAAGGTTTGGCGCTTTGGGCGAACCCGCCGCAAAGAAAACAACCACATGGTCCCCAACAGGGAGTTTGGTGATGGCCGCGAGTATTGTCTCCTCGGATGGAAGGGCACCATGCAGAGCCGTCGTATCAATCACCACGAGTGGTAGCTGGGTGGCTGGATCTGCAATGGTCGTGACTTCAAGAAACATTGCACACCTCAAGCTTCTCGTGCAGCCCCGCGTTGACTGGGGCCGAGATACGTACTGTTGTTGGTGACAAAACACGCGCCGATATGCAAACCCCTTGCTTAAGGCAGTGCCCGAAGGTAAAGGCCTAACCATTATACTAATGAAATAAAAGAAAAAACTTGCACTCAATCTCAAGGTGTTTGGGGTTTGAGATTACTCGAAACATGGTGCAGTCTGTTTAGCTTACCGGTCCATCGTTGGAGGTCGATCTATCTGCAGAAGATACCACAATACTAGCGGCCAGTTAGAGGAAGAAACCTGTCAACTCAGACGTTGAGTTCCTGCTAAAAAAGCACTTTCAATGCGGGTCAGCACGAGCATAGTAACTGCTGAGACTTGTCGAACGAGACAAATGCACAATACAATGAATAATATAGTCTAGACTACCTTTAGTCTGACGCTAGCTAAATTCGAACCAAACTAAGAACCACCAATGGTCGCAAGCGTAGGCTCCAGTCCTTCTGGAAATGTTTTGGTATCGTGGCCAGTCTGGAGAACTAGCTCAACTAGCGCTCCACTAGTCATCAAAGGCATCTATCTCCCATTGTTAGGGCAGCCGTACTTGTTGTACATAACGTACGTAAAGCCACATGGCAGCAACATCTTAAGTAATGAAGTGGACGTTATGGGCCCTATTGCCCGCATTTGTGCTTGCCTGGACAGCACAGGAGCTGGAGATCTTCAACCTGCGTGACGCTGTGGTGAAGGATTTTGGCGACGATGCCACCTTCTACTCTTGGCTTGGACTTGATAGCAAAGCCGACCACGTAGCCATCAGCAAGGCCTACCGCAAGCTGAGCAGGGAGATTCACCCCGACAAGATGCCACTCAAGGGCGCAGAAGAGCGTTACTCTCGCTTAAACCGTGTCCACAAGATCCTGCGCAGCGAGGGCCGTGATACCTACGACTTCTACCTCCGCCACGGTTTCCCAACGCTCCGTGACGGCGACTATCTGTTTTCGCGGTATCGGCCCGGCCTACTAGTCGCACTCTTGGTTGTGCTGGCCACTGTAACCGTTGTTCACTTCGCCATCCTCAAGACGAGAGCTCACCGTCAGCGTCAATTCGTACGTGACGTGATCACTGAAGTTCAGGATATTGCCAAGGGACCGGTGGGAATTATTTCATCTAAAAAGCGTGTAAAGCTCGAGAACGGCAAGGAATTTGTTGTACACCCTGAGGGAACCGTATTTTTGCTCGACAACGAAGACGAACTGCTGGTGACCGAGGATGATGTTGAGGAGCCCGCGTTTACGGACACCATCCTTTTCTTCCCTTTTTCGCAGCGCGATGCAGCGTCCACTTCCTCACCGAAGTTGGAGAAAGAGAAAGAGAAAAAGTCTGCCGCCGCCGCACCCGATGAACTCAAAAAAGGTGCCGCGCGCCGCCGACCCGCAGGGCCCCGTGGCAAGGCGAAAATATTCTAGATAGGCTCTTATATTAGGCTCTGAAGTACATCGCCAGTGATGGCGGCCGTGACATTAAATCGTTACATCCTCACAAAAATCGTGCTGCACGGCATGCATTATGCTTCCCACTATGTACAGTCCTGGCCGCGAGACCGTGCCTCAAGCTGCGAGAAGCGCTGACCTTTTATTGGTTGTTGTAGCTGTGGCTGCGCACCAGCCCGAGGTCATCATTACCCGTCTCGACCGTCTCGTCGTCGTCATCGCTGTTTTCGAGCTCGCGGTATCCGAAGTTGCGCTGCCGAGACTGGTCTGCACTTTCCCAATCGTCGTCGTCTTCTTCGTCGCTCGATCCGAAATGGCCTGATAAACTGGACAACTGGTTACTCATGTAACGCGAGAACCGATCACCGGAGTCCTCTAACTCGAGGTGACTGAGCCGGTCAGCCGGTTCGCTACCTTCGTTCCGGGCCAATATCATTTCTTCAACATCCTGGCCATCTTCATTGCCCTTGCGGCCACCCAACATGGTATTGTACTGCTCGCGGAGCTTGAGTAACGTATGCCCCACGTATTGGGTCCACTCTGGGCTAGCCAGAGCAGAAGCTACGTCAGGGCTCACATTTTCAGGTGGAAACATGGCGGCGAATTTGACTACCTCCTCGCTGATCAGCGTGAGATGGCCAACGTATCCTAACCTTGCACCTTTTTCTGCCTCATAAGCGTCGTTGTTGTTCTGACCCTCTACAATTTTGGCAGTGATATGGTCTTGGGTGAACAGATTTATGGCAAGGAACTTGTTGAAACCTTCTTGAATAGACCCATTGAAAATTTGCTGTACGATATCAAAAACCACATTGTGTAGGAAATTGTTCCACGGGAATTTAAAAAGCATGTTGAAGACTGTGCTGATGCAACCATTGTCGTTGAGGGCCAGCTTCAGTTGGTCGCCAACCACAGGGTTCTGTCGAATGGATTTTTCCTGATCTTTGAGGAGCGCCTCTAACTCGGGTCCGGTAGCAGTGAGGTTGGCATCTCTCGGAGGAGGAGTATCTACCTGCATGTGTTCGCCCTGGATAGGAGGGGTAGTAGCCAGGGGCGGTGGTGAATGAATGTCATTCTCGTGCTGCGAGTCGTCTCCAGAATAGAGCTTCGCTGACTCGTCGTGCACCAGACTGCCATCAGCAGACCCAGTGGACACTACTGAGGACTTTCTCTCAGCAAAAATGTCCATAAGTGCATTGCCATACGTCTTCTCGCGCTCTTGATCACGCTGTCGAACGACCTCCTCGCCGCGCGGGTCGTTCAGTAACCTCATGTTCGAACAATGCAACAGCTCGGCATAGAGCTCACATATTCTGAAACGCTCAAAACCAAGGGGCTTGATAGTGCCAAATGGCATTTCCATATCTGGAGGGTGGGTCGACTCAAGCATTTCCTGGAACTTGGGAATCACTTCTGCGAATTGACGCAACATGCCACCCAAATATATCGTGTCTCGATCAGTCGGGGGATGCGTCTCCAAAGTAGTGTAGAGAACCTGAATGTAGTCGTAGTCGGAGTTGTTCTTGCGTATAATCTCGATGATGATCCCGACCGCAATGCACATGCCCGAGCCGCCTTTGAGCATCAGTCCGATTAGTTCGGACATGCATTCGTCTGAGACTAGCTGCCGGCTGAGCTCGTTGGGACCGATGGAGCAACTTTCAACTTTATTGCTGCTAGATATCGCGATAAACGCCTTGAGAAAGTCGCCGACTGCCATCTGTTCGCTGTGGGGGACGTCCGGGGCCAGCCGGGCAATCATCTTGGGTATGAGACGCTGTTCGTGCAGCACGGAGAGTATGCCTGTCGGGCTGTCGGGATGGTCCGTGGTGATTATTTTGAGGAGCAGATCGACAAGTGGTGGGTTGTCGACATGGTTCATAAACATGTCTACCAAGTTTGGAATCGTCCTGATGTAGTCGAGCATGGGCTCAGTGCGCTTTTCCAACAGATTTTCCGCGATCTTGGTGAAATTTGCAAGGCGGTCCTTGGCCTGTACAAGTTGTGGCCCCGAGAGATCGTCTACCCGGTCCGAGAGGATGCCCCATAGCCGGGTCATGGCATCGTCATTGGCCATAAGTGCATCAGTGATGCTCCAAACATCCGCGCTGAGCAGTTCGGTGGCAATCTTGGGCAGGTCAACCTCCTCCTGTAACGTTGCCTCGCCAGGAGGCGAGAGACTCAATGAGCCGGTTGTGTCTTGCCCGGAGCTTGTAGGCAGCTTCTGAGAGTCCGTGGGCTTGTCAGCCTCGGCACTAGGTTCCGCTGCAGCCTTCTCTACAACTTCAGGCCCGTGGCTTTCTGCAACGAGGTCCACGAGCTGACGGATAATATCCTCCTGCCGCAGATAGTCTACGAGTTTGGTATTGGGCGTCATAACCTCTTGGACAACGTCCTCGGCCTCAAGGACATCGCGGAGGGTAAAGTCCTCTCTATCTAAAATGCGATCCACCGCCGCGATGGTGTGGAAGGCCCCGATGCTCCAGAACGCCGCCATTCCAACCTCCAGCAGCTGTGCCTTGTCAGCGGTCAAGAGATGGGACGAAGATGGGACGCGGCAGCGTTACTAAGGCCACTTGCGTGGGTTCTAGATCTAACGACGTAGTATGGGGGTTGATTGAAAACCATGTCCGGCAGTGTGCCAAGGTATATATATATATATATACATATGTAAGGTGCTATAAGCTGTGTGACGCTGTGCATGCAGTTGGTTTAATAGTTGAGATGATGCGGCTTTTACGATATAGAAAGGAGAGGTAGTGGTACGTTATTTATAGCTGGGTCAGTCGAAACCTCCTGTGCTTTGGTCTGTGTCTGTACGTGCCCGCTTTGTCAAGTCTTGTCGGCCCGCTTAGGACGCTTTTGGTTGGTTGGCGGTATGGCTCACATGATTTAGTTGGAAATCTAGCGTCATCTCAGCGTCTGCAGCCAAGTGCGATTGCTCGCTTTGTCAGTTTACGTTTGAGCTCAAGACTTGATATCTGGCAGAGCCACGATTATACGTGGCGGGCATTAGGTCCGGCAGCATTAAGCCCAGCAGTGGTTGTCATGTGTGTCACAGGTTATTGCAAACAACACTGCACCTCGTTCTAGCGTAAGTAATATGTAATAGTATCCTAGGTCACTGCGCTTTGGCAAGTCCTGCGCCTATCGCTTCAAGCTGTCAGCATGTCAAAGCCTGGGGGTCCCATATCGGGAGCGTTTGGACCTGAGATAGTCACGGTATATTCCAACAGTCCGTTGAACCGCCTGTCTTTCCTGCGCGACGACTACGCATTTCTGGACGCAGCGCTTGCGTATTCGAAAACACGCGTTCTTCCCTTCCTTGATCTGAACCCGTTGCTTCGGGAAGCGGACGCTCGCGACGATAAACAGAGGCAAGAACTAGCATTTTTCCCGGTAGAGCGCATGAGACAGCTGATAGGAACCCCGTATAAAGAGCCTCTGGAAACCCAGGTGAAGAATTGGTCTGCCGACGCAGGTGTCGAGCATGTGCAACTGGTGTTTTTGGGCGTAGACGAGTCTGATAGAGGATTCCAGTACAAAGAGTATGGCGGCCTCCCCTACTTTGCAGCAAGTCTCACGCTCGATCCGCTGGCAACCCCGCGGTTGCGTAGTGCGGTGGAGGCCTTCGTGGGTGAGGCAGAAATGGTTGGCGAGTTCCAGTCGGCCAAATATAGCCGGCTCCCGCGCAGTCAGTATCCTATTGTTGCTGAAGCTCAGATGCTCATCGACTGGAACCAGCGCACAAGGTTCTGCGCTGGGTGTGGAAAACGAAACATGAGCGTGCATGGCGGCTTCAAACTCGAATGCCCGCCTTCGAACGGTGAGCACTGCCCGACTCGGGGAAAAATCACGAACGTGCAGTTTCCACGAACAGACTGCAGCATCATAGTGGCAGTGTTAAACCACAGTGCCGATAAAATACTGCTGGGTCGCAACCGCCGCTGGCCCGAAAACATGTACTCCTGTTTGGCCGGATTTCTTGAACCAGGTGAATCCATCGAGGATTGTGTGCGTCGTGAGGTATACGAGGAAACTGGCGTGACGGTAGGGCGAGTTCTTCTGCACTCAAGTCAACCGTGGCCGTATCCTGCCAACATCATGCTCGGCTGTCTAGCCGAGGTGAAAGACTCCAGCAAAGAGAGCAGCACAATCCGCCTAGACCATGACAAGGAGCTTGAGGATGCGCAATGGTTTCCGGTATCGGTAGTTCGCGCGGCTCTAGACGACCGGTCGGGAGCCCTCACCGTTCCCCCACCGTCGGCAATCGCATGGACCTTACTCGATGCAGCGACAAGCGACGCGATAAAGCAACATCTATAAGCCATATAACAGTAATAATAAATTTGTTTAGCTGTGGCCTTCTATTTTAAATCTTCCGGACCATCCAGGGTGTTTTCTCGGACGCAAGAAGGTAAAGAATAACAAAAAAGTACAAGGAGTAGAGTGAAAACATCGAGGACAGCGAGAAGAACTTGTTAGGCTCCGACGTGAAGAACTCGGACAGCAAATCTTTCTCCGTGATAGTGGCGAAAAACTTGTTGAGCATGTCAGGATAGTCGCCAACCACACCTTTGACCCGCGCAGCGACAGACCACTTCATAGCCTCAGGAGAATTGACCGTCCACGTGTAAATATCTTTGTGGTTGCGACGCGCGGTGTCCATGAGCTGCGCGCCACCATATACAGCCAGCGACGCGTAGCTAATCGAGATCGCCTTGACCTGCTCGTGCTCCATGAACTTGCGGGCCAAACTGTGTTCCCAGCCAATGAAGCATACGGGAAAGCCTTTGAGGTCATCCTCAACAGCGGCAAGCACATCAAGGCGCCACACACCAAGTATGCATTTTGTGCGCCACACAGATTCGGGGGCCACTGCAAGGAGCACATCCCGCACAAATGGAATCACGGCGGGGCCGTTACTACGTTTGATATCAATCATAAAAACCTTGTCCTTGAAGTCGGGATCATGGATAAACGCCTCCGCCACTTCGTGCAGCGTCGGCATCCGCTCGCGGTACGTGTCCTTTGTGTGCAGCTGGTCGAGAACACCATAGTACGGGGTCTCTTCAACGAGGTAATCCTTATTATAGACGCGGCCGGTGTCAACGTCGTGGCACATAACCACCGTATTGTCGCTGGCCAGCTGGATGTCAGCCTCTAGGATACACGCACCTGCTTTGGCGCCTTCCCTGAGCGCAAGCAAAGTATTTTCGGGGAACTTGCCACGAAATCCCCGGTGTCCAATGACTACCGGCTTCACGGTGCTCTTTTCAAACTGGTGGCCCCCAATTAACGACATACAAAGGAATATACGACGCTCTCTGTCACTTAATAGTCATCACACGTGGCCACGTTTATTTTTAGTTATTTAGCGGTCTGGCGGTCTAGCGTCGTAACGGTTTAACGACGTGTTCGGGCTTGGACAAACACTAGCACGGAGACAGAGAAACCAGATTGTGGTGCCACCCTCCATATATTTCTATCTGTGGTTTTCTGAACTCAAGCGTCCGGCAGTGGCGAGAGGAAGGCGCCACCTTACCATAGCGCGTGCATTGAGCTCGTCAATTTAGCGGCGCAAGCCCTTGAGATTGCGCATGTTATATATACTACGACACACTAAGTGGGAGGAACGATAAGTAACAGGACTCGATATTCCCGAAAGAGCCTCAGATAAGGGAAAGGGTTTACCTGCACCAATGATAGACCGAGATCGGCCGGCTGCATAGTACGCTACCAACGGAACTCAATTCAATGCAATTAAATCAGCTTTTTTACATTGTTAATGCCCAGACACCCTAGAAACCCAGGACCGCCTTGCGGCGTATGACTAAACGGCGCGCTTTGACGGCGATAATTGGGGTGCTATGTATACCATTATACTCAACACTGCATCATGTGGTCCTTTTCCTCATTTCTATCCACTGGTTCGTGGCCGCCTCAAGAAGCGGACGCTAATCGACGACGTCATGTGTTCCTCTGTTGACTTCTATTGGCCATGTGCGCTTATCGGTCGCTGCTTATCGCTTCCCTACATTGCATTGCATTGCAGATCGCTGTACGCCTGAACCGGTAAGTAGGGTTATATACTTCAACCATACACCAAACGCGCAGCAACTATCACAATGGGAAGTTGGGGCGGTGATAGTCTCACAGAGGATCTGAACAAGAACTTCTCAGCCGCGGACATGTTGTTCGTTGCGGTGGGAGGTGTGCTCGTGTTCATTATGGTTCCTGGATTGGGACTCTTTTACGCCGGTCTTGCGCGCAAGAAGCATGCGCTGTCACTTGTGTGGGCTTCCATGGCTGCCTGCGCGCTCATCATCTTCCAGTGGTTCTTTTGGGGCTACTCGTTCGTGTTTTCGCACGAGGCCGGCACGTTCTTCGGCAAGCTCGATAACTTTTCGATGATTAAAGTGCTAGCAGCACCCAGCTCTGCATTTTCCACGGTGCCTGACATTGTGTTCATGTTTTTCCAGGGTATGTTTGCGTGCGTTACGGGTGTTATCATGCTAGGAGGCGCACATGAGCGTGCCCGGCTGGGGCCTATGCTCGTGTTCATTTTCATCTGGATCACAGTGGTGTACTGCCCCATCGCGGAATGGACCTGGAACCCTAAGGGGTGGCTATACGTGCTGGGCACTCTGGACTTTGCTGGAGGTGGCCCCGTGCACATGTGTTCTGGTGTTGGTGCCCTGTCTTACGCTCTTATCTGCGGTAAGCGTGGTGATCCTTCGGCCAAGGAGGTACCTATCTACAAGCCGGGCTCTGTACTTCTGGTAGTGCTCGGTACTGTGTTTCTGTGGTTTGGATGGTTTGGCTTCAACGGCATGAGCGCTGGCGCGGCTAACCTGCGTGCGTTCTATGCCATGGCCAACACGAATCTCGCTGCCGCCTTTGGTGGCCTTTGCTGGATGACACTGGACTACTTCCGCAAGGGCAAATGGTCAACCATCGGCCTTTGCAGCGGCGTTATTGCCGGCCTCGTGGGCATCACTCCGTGCGCGGGTATGGTACCTCTACCTTGCACACTCGTGGTAGGAGGAGTGACTGCCATTGCCTGCAACCTCGCAACGAACCTCAAGTTTTGGCTGCGCATTGATGACGGACTCGACGTGTTTGCACTGCACGGTGTCGGTGGTGCGTGTGGCTCCATCATGACCGCATTGTTTACTGCAGACTATATCTGCCACTTGGATGGAGTTACCACAACCGCGCAGGGATGGCTGAACCATCACTACGTCCAGCTGGCCTACCAGCTAGCTGGAATCGGTGCCACGATCGGCTGGTCTTTTGTGGTCACCTCGATCATTCTGCTTGTGATGAAATACACGCCATATCTGGGAGTTCGGATGTCTGAGGAGGAAGAGGAGCAGGGGTCCGACCGCACCCAGCTTGAGGAGCATGGGTATATGTTCGATGAGACCGACTCCCTGCACGCCGTCGGTACCTACCTGCGTGGCCAACCCTATCATCAAGACGATGCCTACCGCCACAATAAGGAGGCTTCGGAAATGCACTCTAAAGCTAGTGGTGAAGTGACGCCGACGACACATCTTGGACCAGCGCCGGGGATAGTCATTGATCACACCCACACGGGGAACCAGCAACCAATACGTCACCGCCCAGCTTCTGAAACCGTGTAATTAGCTTCTATTTTTTTATCCTATACCCGAATCCATGGCTCTGAGCAACTTATAAAGCTCTAGTATAGCTAACCATACTTCAAAGTCGACCTGCTAGCCCTGGCGCACCTAGGTCTGTTTCAGCAATTGGGCCGCTGGCCGGCGTGCTATGCCACCAGTCGTCAGATTCTTGCAATTATTGCATTGTGCTCCGTACGTCAGATTCTTGCGATTATTTTATCCATGTGCTCTCTGTGCCTCATGTGCTCCATGTCATCACGGGGTGACATACAGACGCAATGATGATATTCGAGATGTCTGTAACAATTTATACCATTCTACTATTCTAAACTACCTGTCCAAGGCTCAAAGTGCACATGACGAGTCCCGAGCTGACGGGCTATTCCAGTATCTTCGCTGACGCTACAAGGCATACTAAGCAGCCTCCTAACAGCCCAAGCACTAACCACTTTCCCATCATGTTCACTGCCGCAAAGAGCGACACGCTGTTTCTAAACGGGGAGCGGATCACCGGCGAGGACATCCGCAATCAGAACGTGCTCGCCTGCACGGCACTCGCAAACGTGGTCAAGTCATCGCTGGGGCCTCTCGGCCTGGACAAGTTTCTTGTTGACGACATTGGAGATGTGACAGTCACCAATGACGGCGCTACCATTCTATCCTTGCTTGATGTGCAGCACCCAGCAGGCAAGATGCTCGTGGACCTCGCTCAGCAGCAGGATCGGGAGGTTGGCGACGGAACTACGTCCGTGGTGATTTTCGCGACGGAGCTGCTTCGACGCGCTAACGAGCTGGTCAAGCACAAGATCCACCCCACCACGATCATCACCGGCTACCGTCTTGCGTTGCGCGAGGGGATACAGTATGTCAACCAGGTGCTGAGCACCAAGGCCGAGTCATTGGGCAAGGACTCGCTGGTCTCGGTGGCCAAGACGTCCATGTCGTCAAAGATTATAGGTGCCGACAGTGACTTTTTTGCTCACATGGTTGTCGATGCCATGCTGGCAGTCAAGACCACTAACTCGCGTGGTGAGGTCAGGTATCCAACTAAGGCTGTCAACATCCTCAAGGCGCAGGGACAAAGCACTCTGGAGAGCCAGCTAGTACACGGTTACGCGCTGAACTGCACTATCGCGTCGCAGGCCATGCCTACTCTGGTAAAAAACGCAAAGATTGCCATCCTCGATATGAACCTGCAAAAGGCAAAAATGCACCTCGGGGTGAGCGTCAAGATCACGGACCCGGAGCAGCTTGAGGCTATTCGCAAGCGTGAACTTGACATTGTCACGGAGCAAATTCAAAAGATTATCAAGGCAGGTGCCAATGTCGTTCTTACGACGAAAGGTATTGATGACCTATGTCTTAAGCTGTTTGTTGAGCATGGTGTGATGGCTGTGCGCCGGGCCAAGCGCGAGGACCTCCGCCGCATTGCTAAGGCAACCGGTGCCACGATGGTGTCCACCCTGTCTAACCTCAGTGGTGACGAGGTGTTCGAGTCGTCAGCTTTGGGCCAAGCCGAGTCTGTTGAGCAGATCCGCATCGGTGACAATGAGTGTATTGTGGTCAAGGGCACTAAGGTTCATTCGTCCGCCTCGATTATTCTCCGGGGTTCAAATGAGTACCATCTTGATGAGATGGAGCGGTCCCTGTTTGACGCCCTGTCGGTTGTGAAGCGCACACTCGAGTCGGGAATGGTAGTTCCAGGAGGCGGTGCAGTGGAGACTGCCATGAGTATTTATCTGGAGACGTTTGCCACGTCGCTCAGTTCGCGTGAACAGGTTGCCATTGCGGAGTTTGCAGCTGCACTACTCGTGATTCCCAAGACGCTCACTATAAATGCTGCCAAGGACTCGACGGATTTGGTGGCTAAGTTAAGGTCTTACCACGCCGCAGCACAGTCTGCGCCGGCCACAGATCTCAAACGCCGGGGCTACAGAAACTATGGGCTTGATTTAATAGAGGGCAAGTGCGTAGACGAGGTCGCCAAAGGTGTGCTCGAGCCATCCATGAGCAAGGTCAAGTCATACAAGGCTGCGGTTGAGGCCTGCATTGCTATCCTGCGTATCGATACAATGATAAAGGTGAACCCAGAGCCCGAGAAGCAGGACCCACATGCCCACTGTTGATTAAAGCAAGTAGATATAGCATCAAGAAATATGCAAATGCCTTGGAATCATGCCACCAGGCGTCATTGTTGTCTTAACCGTTCAATTGAACGAGACAGCATCAATTGGTGCAGCTCTGACTCGGTCGATATAGAATTGAGTCGCAGAAACAGTTGCAGAGTCTAGTCTAACTCAAGTAGGTTTGGAAATTTGTAAGGGTTTGTAACGTTACGGTTCCAGTTCCAGTATTTTTAGCTGTAATTGACATGCTCAAAATGGTACAAAAAGGTACATGCGAAGTGTTCGGGCACATTTGTGGGCTATCTTTAAATATTCGTAGCTATATTAAACGCGTTTAAGAGGTAATCTTCCAGTTGTATGCTATGTTTGGTGGATAGGCTACATACGACAAAAGCCTTGTGGATTTACGCAAGCTACACAGCTGGTATATGCCACCGGCAACATAGACCAAAGCTCTATATCGAGGTCTCTCACACCTGTCTTATCCCCTAATGTTAAGAAAACAACAGCGAGAGGTTGGCATGTTACATGTAAATTTGCAAGTGTAACAAAATGTAACCACTCAATATTACACAAACTGCCAATCTATACTCAGGTCCTTACTAAGACCAGCTGGACTTTCCTCAGACTGCAGCAGAGGTACGATTTCCAAACATTACGTCCGATGTGGCAATCTACGGAAGATGCTAACAATAGGATTTACTATTATAACACGTCAACTGGCGAGGCTACATGGGACAAGCCACGCGAGCTTTGGACACCCCTTGATCTAGCCCTTGATGAGGCTGGGTGGAAAGAACATTCAACTGAAGATGGCCGTAAGTATTGGCATAATCATCAATCTAATCAGAGCGTGTGGATCTTGCCAGAGGAGTTTAACAATATTTCCAATGAGTTTTCCAGCCAGTCTTCCAAAGTCACCGATACCGTGGCTGCTGTTAGTTCCAGCAAAATTACCCCCGAGTCGCTTGCTCCGACAGAAAAGCTCGACTTTGTGTACAAAAGTATGTTCGAACGGCTTGGAGTGCTTGGTATGAGCTACTGTGAGGCGCTTCCACTCCTAGTGCAAGAACCTGATTTCTGGCTCGAATCACAGCCCTCAGAGCGCAAGGGCCACTTTGACAGGTTTCAAGAGACTGCAGGCCTCCGTGACAAGAGTGAGGCACTGAATGCCATAAAAAAGAGGGTCCAGGATTTAGTTTCTTCTCTAGCTGACAGTTTTAAACCAGGGGATGCGCTCAGCTGGGAAACCATGCAGCGGCTCGAGGCATACCCAGGTTCAGTCCAAGAGAAAGCCCTGGCACTTAGAACGTTCGTTGCGACCATTGAGCCGCACACGCAAGAGTTGCGGACGAAGGCAACCGAGGATGGAGTAAGCCAGCTGCGGGCACTGTTTCAGACTACGAGGAAAACTAATGCGTGGGACACCCTCAGACAATTGCTGGAACTGCAGCTGGATCTGGACCCACTGTGCGTAAGAAGCGAGCTGGTGAATGTCTACAGAGAAAACGCCGAGAAATGGAGAGCACAGGATCGCGAACTGGCTGCGGCGGAGGCCATGAAATACCAGAGACAGGAACGAAAGGCACGTCAAGCTTTTGTAAAGAGGCTCGAGCAGCTCAAACTGGACGGCGTTTTGACTAGCGAGACCAAGTGGCCCGCGGTCAGGGACATGCTAGTAGCGGAGACGGAGGCAATGGCGGGGAATGCCGGTTCCACTCCAATCGAACTCTTTCACGAGGCGGTTGCAAACGAAAAAAGGCGGGTCAAGGTACAGCTAGGGCTCGCCGTAGATGCCCTTGCGGCTGCCAATCTTCGTGTGATCGATCTCACGTTGGCTGAGTTTTCTGATCTGCTCAAGGACAACGAGCGAATCACGGATACAAAACAAGTATATGAGCTTCTACGTTTAGATTGGTTCGAGTCAGCTCGCGGCTACGGGAGGGGAGGTGCGGCGAGCTTCCATCACAAGCCACCCACCCTAGAGTACTAGCAGCATGAAATTATTTATTATGATGCCAGGTAGGAAACCTGCGCTGTGTATAGCTCGACGACCGAGGAGTGCAACCTAGGTTTCTACGAAACTGAGGAGAACAGAGCCTCCAATTAAAGCCGTCTTCACCATCGGGTTTTCTTGCATGAGGATTGTCACATAGCCAATCCAGGGAACATATCCGATCACGTAGCCACCCGTGATATCTTTTTGTCTGTCAAGGTATAGCTTCTTGCGGCCATACAGATCGATGTCGTCCGTTGGGTTGTTGTCTCCTTTCGTGAGAATCAGCTGCTTCTTGCTACTGGAGTGGTCACGCATCACTCGATGGACAATGGGAATGCTTCTCTGTTCTGTATCGTAAACAACCACGTCACCCACGTCTACTTTACCCCAGTTCACCATAAAAAGCACATCTCCACGCTGAAACGCTGGCTCCATTGACCCAGACAGAACAACCACGATTGGGGTCGGCGAATTTGTGACCACGCCCAACATGGCGTACATCATGTACGCCGAAGAAAGCATTGTTAGTGCTTTCAACAGCTGGCTGGCCGAGCGGCTCAACGACCGCGGGTCACTTAGAAGCTGCATGTTCGACGTGTAGGTTACTCAGCCTGGCAAGCTGGGTATACAAGATAACAAGTGCTGCCTGCTGTGCCTGCCGTGAAATCTCAACTAAGGAAGGCTGGGGACGAGAGAATGTCCGTTAGTTGACATGAAGCGGATATTAAAAGATCATTATCATACAAGTTCTTACTTTTATTGATTAAATGATCAATAATTATCAGATAGTATTTACTACTAATAATAATTACAGTTTGTTGGGATTTATTCGTGAAGTATAAATATTTCTTGCATGATAATGAATATCGTTTCACAATTTACCTGGCGGCTCCTCTAGACTTGGTATTGACAGCGGGGTTTCAATTGATGAAGCAACTTAAAGTGATGCATCTTACGAAAGTGGCAGTTGGATAGCTGTTGCAAATGGTTGCATAGATTTATAGTTGGATTCAAGATTAGGGTTTCCGACTCAGTTTGATCAACTACAAAGGTCAGCGGATAAGAGGATTACCAGGAGTCAATAAAGTGTCTAGTTCTTTAGGGTTCTGACTCTCGAATTCAATCAGTAAGGTCAGTAAGGCAAAAACTAAAAAAGCGCAAGAGAGAATGGAACGTACTGTTACATTAGTACAATTGGGTGCCACGAAAAGACAGCTGCGAGCGCTGGGAACAGTTTACGAGATGGAGGAGTCGGACGAAATGGGTGAAGTAGACGAACTGGTGGACCTGGATAACCGGGGGAACCCCAGGAATCTGGCGGGACAATGGGAGCTGGAGCGACTAGAGCTTCTGGAACAGCCCTGCCCCAAAATGGAAGTACTCAGGGAGGGTGCCGTGAGACCACATACTGAACCACAGTATGTCGTGGGTACCGACTATACCCAAGAGGAGCACCGCGAAGGTGGCGCACATATAGAGGGGCTGCGCTATCACGATGCTGTACTTGCAGATCAGCTGCGCGTAAACGTGGATCAGATGGGTCCAAATATGGATCGACTGTGTGCCACAAATATGGAATGGCTGAGCCGTCACTCACGGTACTTTGAGGAGCCATGTAATGAGACTGCTCCCTGTCTAGAGCAGCTGGGACAGAAAATATTTATGAACAAGACAAAAGCAGGAGCCCAAGTAGAGCATCTACATCGTGAATTAGGTGGTAGAGAGGCCCATATTGAGCACGTAACCCGTGATTTGGAGCTGTGGAGTATCTGACTCGCGAATTGGGGCCTCAAATGTTAGGGTGTGGAACCTAACTGCTTGATTTTGCAGAGGTACACCATCAGTCTCCGTAAGGACCGGTGCTAAATTCTGAAACCGGCCAATATTATGCGCTGCTGAAGGAAGTTCGACCATCGCGCTTTGTTGACACTGGTACAACTTGCACCTCCTTTTGCCGTACATTTCACCTTTAAATAGTCAACACCGCATCTAGTACTGCAACAGGGCCCAGAGCTTGGCAATAGGGAAACCAACAATACGCTCTTCAAGTACTTCTACTACTATATGGTGCTGGTCGTAGTCTTAGTATGCAGCTTAAAAGTTCTCCAAGATGCTGGTCTTTGCTAATACGTCGCAACCTGTGGCCACTATGCCTACCTCTTCTTCCCCCTATTTTACCCAGTCTTCTCTTCTAGTGGCCATCTGAGGCTTCTGCCCAGAGGGCAGCAATTTTCTCTGGGCATTCCGCGTGGGTCAAGAGTTGGACAGTATTGTCTCTCCACTCGGCCCAGGTAATTGCTTGGACCAATGTATCGTGGAGGTCATCGCGCTTGCCAGTCTGCCGCGTAACAGATAATGTGCTTTCGAGAGCGAACGGCGCCTTTTTGGGGGACTTGAGCCAGTGGCTTACTAGCTGCAAACGGGCTCTTTTTGATGCGCGGTATTTCTGGGAGAATGTTTTCTGTTTCATTTTATCCGCTAACGCTTTATTAGGCTCGATCTCTAAAAGCGGTGTGCGCCAATGGGAGAGAACGTGTTTGGGATCAACGCTCTCCATGTAGATTGATGCAAAGTGCGCCCTTAGTATCGCAAAAACCATTCCCTCGAGAATATTAGTGCGCAATATGTCATTTGGAATCGAGGGACCACCCCCACTGCGTGACCTTTGCTTCTCGATCAAGACCACGTCCGGCTTAGCTTCGACCAGCGTCCCCACTAAGGCCAATGCGTCGTCCGCAAAGCCAGGGTAGACAAATGCCGAGCCGGACAAGGAATCTAGAAACCAGCGCTCTATCATGGGTTGCTTGTCGACTGTGGACCTAAATTGACAGATACCTATGTTTTTCAGCCCAAGATCCACCGACACGGCCCTCACTGGTGTCAGTGGGCGACGCACGATTTTCTCAAGCATATAATCTACAATCTGACGCTTGTTACCAGTGGCTGTCATGCCACATTTTGCTGCGACGACTCTGAGATGCGGAATAGTCAAGTTAGGGAGTGTCTGGGCCAGCGCGGCCAGCGCGTCAAGGGCCGTCATATATGGGCTGACACATCTGACTTCTGTCCCCGTAGTAGCAGCTGGCAGTGTGCGAGGTAACCCGAACTATTTAACTGGGGATGCCTTTTGCGCAAAGTACTCTGCGATGAAAACTACCACGCGTCGTCTACCGGTTCGTGTATAACTTTAGAAGGTTCTACCACATGTGATCTAGGCACCCGTTGATCAGATTATGTCACTTCTAGCTGCACCATCCCTGCGTACGCACCACCGAATTAGGACTGATCTTCTCGCACTGCGTCAAGCCATAGCGTGCTTGGCTCGACTTGAGGTGCCGTATACTGAAGCAGGCACCTGATTGTTCCGGTTGGGTAGTTATCTCATTTTCCTGGCGGTGGAAGCGCCCCTTAGCAGCTTCTACAATTCTTTTTGTATGACAAGTAGCCATTTTCCGTGGTTACGTATGACCGTTAACCAAGATTACTGCAGTCTGCGATCTGATTGCCTGCATAGGGCCATATGCACGGCCTCAGCGAATCGAATGAGGGCGGCCAATGTAAGTAATCCTTCGGCGGCGCATTTACGAGCGGTAGTAGGATAGACGTCTTAACCGCCGTGGGGCGAACCGGTGCCGTTTCTCTTTTTTGCCCCAACAAGTAGCTGGACATCTGTACCTGCTGCGTACAAGCAGGTCTGAGTCAATGGGGTTAATAAGCGACGATCGCTCAACTACTATAACCTGCCATGCCTAGAGAATCGGTCCCCGACAAAGAGACCACCATAACACGGCTCGAGGCTTTAGAGAGGCTCGACATGCAGATTGCAGATATTCTGAGCAAGGGATCCCGAGTGATCAATGCGCTGACCCGCGGAAAACGCCAAGCGGACGTTGACGACGAGGGGGCCAAAGACGAGTTCGACTCTGCCCTCGAAGACTATAACCAGCTCATTGGGGCTGTGAATGCAGAACTGCGCAATGAGATCCAGCGGCTGAACGCTGCGAGCTCTGCGACGCTGTTGCCCCTCCAATTGCCTATCAAGACCAACACATTTCGTCAAGATAAGGAAAGCGAGATTTGGCAACGTATTTATCAGTGTCTAGACACCGAGGACATCAAATCTGGTGAGCCCGCCACCGCAATCCAGGCGTGACATTCTCTAGAGTGTTGTTTATACTAAAATATGGCCATTTTCCGCGGGCGGAAAAACTGTGGGCCGCTGTATTAATATAACGCTTCCATCAATAGCGCCACTTGGCAGCTGTATATAATGCTAAACTTTACGTCTCTTTCGTCGTGACACTCCCTGCCAAGCCAGGCGCGGTAATGCAGGCGGTCAATATCGATATGGCGCGATCCTGCATCGGTTCGATCGAAGCAGTGTTAAAAGCGGGTCTAGCCCGGCTTGCCATTGACTGCAGAAATAGCTATGTGAGAGATATGTGAGGATTAGCCCTTGAGGAAATCTGCAGGTACCCGGTTGGTAGGGTTGGGAAAATTCGCTGACGAATATGTTATTAACGTACGCGGAACTACAAAACGATCACAACTCGACCACGTTTCACTGCTGAAACAAGCTGGTTAGCCCGTAGCAACTGTGGCATCTTTTCCCGATAGAGTAATCGACCTAAGTCGCTATCGGCGATGAGCTATGCTCCTGACAGTTTGGATACAAGGTCAGTCAAGCCTAGTTAAGGTCATAAAATCTGTACTTTTTGTAGCTTGATAGTCTTCCCCTTACATGAATCCCGTCCGAGTACACTTTGAACTTTATAGACTGCTAGAAAGTGCCAGCAAGCCAATAGTTCTCGAAAGGGCTTATTATGGGTTTGTATGCTTAGTAATAACGACGGCGCACGTGACAACGAACACTACGGGGCTAGGGTAGCGTCTCATGAAAAATCACGGATCCTCGAGATAACTGAGTTTACCAAAGATGAGCGAGCTCAAAGAAATCCAGACCATACTGAAGGCCACGCTCCGCCAGTTTCCCGATTTCCCGTCCAAAGGAGTGTTGTTCGAGGATATCATGCCCATTTTTCAGAACCCCAAGACCTTCCAGCTTCTGCTAGACGGTTTCAAGATCCACTTGAAGCAGGCAGCTCTGAAACCAGAGGTGATCGTCGGGCTTGATGCCCGCGGGTTCCTTTTCGGACCCTCATTGGCACTGCAGCTTGGTGTACCGTTCGTGCCCGTACGCAAGCCCGGTAAGCTTCCTGGCCAGCTGTACACGGCCACATACACGAAAGAGTACGGTGAGGACAAGTTTAGTATTCAGCACGACGCTATCAAGCCCGGCCAAAAGGTTGTAATCGTGGACGACATTATCGCTACCGGCGGATCAGCTAGTGCGGCTGGCCAGCTCGTGGAAAAAGCAGGTGGAAAAGTACTTGAATACCTGTTTATTCTAGAGCTGCTATTTCTCCATGGCCGCGAAAAGCTCAATGCCCCCGTGTACACTCTCCTTGGCGGCCAGGAGTAAGTACTTGCAGCCTGGTGCTGCCGTCTTTCTAGTTTGAACAGTGAACAGTCGCTACCATTGTAGCTGCTGGTGAACATTCCCTCTACACCCACGTCCATTGCCGCTAATACATAGTCAGCCGTTGAATTGCTAGATAATAAAAACAACTGGAGCTGCTGCGGACACATAGAATTGCCCGAGGCAGAAATTCGAGCCCCACTGGCATAACGTCTCTTGTTTGGCTGCACGATGCACCCTTATCTGTTGTGTTATAATTTGGTGTTACCTTGCCTCGCCAAGGAGAGGTGCCTTATCTATGCATCTTGTAATTTTGTGATAGCGGCAACATCGTGATTAAGATAGTGACCTCAGGTGGCTTGGCGCACTGGGGACTTAGAATTGATGCACTACAGGATACCAAGGTGACTGCGAGCACGTCGGCCGAGCGGTATCGGCGTCACGCGCCGTGTGCTCCTCCGCGTCCTCGTGACGTTGGCAACCCCACAACTGTGCAGCCAATGCAGCAAGGTTAACTCCGGCTGACATGCTTGTCTTGGGCTAGTCATTGTAGCATGCGCGACTGCTCACTAGATCTCCACGGGGTCCTCATAACTGGCCAATGCTGCGAGGACACTTCCTGGCCACTCAGTGTAACTGCATTTCGGCCATGTGATCTTCTCCACATGACGGTTCGCCTCGCCTGCGGGGCGGACATCAGTGCATGCACTTGACAATAGCCCGCGCCAGATTCACCTTATCAATATAAGCGTTAAAGGTTGTGGCAGATAACAGGATGGCGAAGAGGCCAGAGAAATCCGGCCGTCGCTCACCTAACGAGCAGCTAGCGTCTAAAATTATAAGAAAAAGAATTGCAAGCACGTTCGGTCCAAAGACACATGCTGACCCCGCATCGGTGCAAGCCCCTAACCTGCTACGAAGCCCCCGGTTAGTCAACCTTGACGCAGCGTGCAAGATGCCTGTGACCTTGCCAGGCTGCATGGCCGCAGCGGTCGGTGCAAAATTTCGAAGCAACCTATGTTTAGCGGCACACAAAGCATGTATAGAACGGCCACCGTGGCACCCCAATGCGATACAGGAGTTTTTCACGCGCTCTCGTTTTCAAATAGAGTGTTTTTCGAGTCCTTTTATTTCACTGAAAGATCACTTGCAACGCCTCTGATTGGCCATAGATATCAACGATGCATGGTGCGTTTGCAAATGACGCTGAGTCAGATCGGCGAGATATGACTAAATTGGGCCAGAGATATATATATTTACGACTGGCATAACAGATACCAGAGTCGCAACTCGAAAATAAGAAAACACAATTTCTGCGAAGCTCCCAAAACATGTCGTTAGCAGTCCCCAAGTCTAACACAGTTACTCTTGACAAGTATGCTGGTCTCTCCCAGCGCGGAAAAGTTCTCGCCGAGTACATCTGGATCGACGGCACTAATGGCATCCGCTCCAAGTGCAAAACCCTGGACGGGCCCCCAAAGTCCGTCGCCGATCTACCCGAGTGGAATTTTGACGGTTCCTCAACCGAGCAAGCTCCCGGCGGCAACTCGGATGTGTATCTTCGCCCGGTTGCCTATTACCCAGACCCTTTCCGCGGCGGCGAGAACATCATCGTGTTGAACGAGTGCTGGAACAGCGACGGCACTCCCAACAAGTCGAACTACCGCCACGAGTGCGCCAAGCTCATGGAGGCCCATAAGGACCAGAAGATCTGGTTCGGCATCGAGCAGGAGTACACGCTGCTCGACAACTACGACTGGATCTACGGCTGGCCTCGTGGCGGTTTCCCTGCTCCCCAGGGTCCCTACTACTGCGGTGTTGGAACCGGCAAGGTCAACTGCCGTGACATCGTGGAGGCTCACTACAAGGCCTGTCTTTACGCCAACCTCAACCTGTCTGGTGTGAACGCCGAGGTCATGCCTTCTCAATGGGAGTTCCAGGTCGGCCCCTGCGAGGGTATCTCCATGGGTGACGAGCTCACTGTAGCACGTTACCTGCTGCACCGCGTCGGCGAGGACTTTGGTGTCAAGGTCACTTTCCACCCCAAGCCTCTCAAAGGCGACTGGAACGGCGCTGGCTGCCACACCAATGTCTCAACCGCTGCCATGCGCGATGACGGTGGCATCAAGGACATCGAGGTTGCCATCGAGAAGCTCGGCAAGCGTCACGCCGAGCACATTGCCGTGTACGGCGAGGACAACGACCAGCGCCTTACGGGCCGCCACGAGACCGCGTCCCTGGCTGCGTTTTCGAGCGGTGTTGCCAACCGCGGTGCCTCCGTCCGTATTCCCCGCTCCGTCGCCAAGGAGGGCAAAGGCTACTTCGAGGACCGTCGTCCGGCGTCCAACATCGATCCCTACCTTGTTACTGGTATCATCACAGAGACCATCTGTGGTCAAATTCCAGATGCGGATATTTACAAGCAGTACCAGAAGGAGTAAACTACCCGCTGGAAGGGCCTGTAATTTATCCGTTCGAACCAGTTTGCGAAGTAAAGCTATTTATGTAGAGCCTGCATTTGACACCGCAGCTGTGTTCTCCCCGTCGAGGTATTTATAGCGTGAACCATTAGCCTGGCCGTTGTGCCCCACAATGAAGAAACGATTTGTCATTTGCGGAGAAGATATGCGCTGCGACCCCACCTTTCACTGACGCTTCGCGAGGCTCGGTGAAAAGACAACTGCCGCTGCTTCGAACACCCACTATTACGCCCGCTGCTCCCTCCCTCATACTTCAATCAGCGTGAGAATCTTTACGTGAATC
This sequence comes from Wickerhamiella galacta, assembly GCA_030582755.1. Taxonomy (NCBI): domain Eukaryota; kingdom Fungi; phylum Ascomycota; class Dipodascomycetes; order Dipodascales; family Trichomonascaceae; genus Wickerhamiella; species Wickerhamiella galacta. Next base: position 113,504 of record JAJMGW010000011.1, on the reverse strand, counting down.
AAGTGCCCGCGGACACCCTGACAACCCCATGAAGCCCCCCACAATAAGCTATAGGCAGACCTTCGGACGACTTGCTGACTCACTGCTGACCGTACCGACTAGAAAGTTCTTGTCACATTAAATTTGTCCCCCTCAAAGTAACACCACATCAATGCAGCGATTTGCGACTCGCAGTACCGCAGTTAGAGGCGTGCGTCACTACTCTTACAAGGAGCTCAAGTTCGGCGTTGAGGGCCGCGCGGCCCTTCTCAAGGGTGTCGAGGTCCTGGCTAAAGCTGTCTCGGTGACTCTCGGCCCCAAGGGCCGCAACGTGCTCATTGAGCAGCCCTTTGGCTCGCCCAAGATCACCAAAGACGGTGTGACGGTTGCGAAGAGTGTCACGCTCAAGGACAAGTTCGAGAACATGGGCGCCAAGCTCCTCCAGGATGTGGCTTCCAAGACCAACGAGACTGCGGGTGACGGCACCACGTCCGCTACCGTTCTGGGCCGCCATATCTTCACCGAGAGTGTCAAGAATGTCGCCACCGGCTGCAACCCTCTTGATCTGCGCCGGGGCACCCAGGCAGCTGTTGAGGCTGTTGTAAACTACCTCCGGACCCAGAAGAGGGAGATCACCACCTCCGAGGAGATCGCCCAGGTGGCCACTATCTCTGCCAACGGCGACGAACACATTGGTAGGCTCATTGCCAGCGCCATGGAGAAGGTCGGTAAGGAGGGTGTGATCACCGTCAAAGAGGGCAAGACTCTCGACGACGAGCTCGACGTCACTGAGGGTATGCGCTTTGATCGTGGATACATCTCTCCGTACTTTATCACCGACCCCAAGTCGGCCAAGGTTGAGTTCGAGAACCCCCTACTGATGCTCTCGGAGAAGAAGATCTCTGCCATTGGCGACATCCTGCCTGCGCTTGAAATCTCTAACAAGACCCGCCGCCCGTTGCTCATTGTTGCTGAGGATATTGATGGCGAGGCTCTTGCTGCCTGCATCCTGAACAAGCTGCGTGGCCAGGTTCAAGTCTGCGCCGTCAAGGCTCCTGGCTTTGGCGACAACCGCAAGAACACTCTGGGCGACATTTCCATCCTCACTGGCGGTACCGTCTTCACTGAGGAGCTCGACATCAAGCCCGAGAATGCCACTATTGACATGTTCGGCTCCTGCGGCTCCCTTACCGTCACCAAGGATGACACTATCATCCTCAACGGCGACGGTTCAAAGGACGCCATCACCCAGCGTTGTGAGCAGATTCGCGGCTATATCTCCGAGCCCTCCACTTCCGAGTACGAGAAGGAGAAGCTCCAGGAGCGCCTGGCTAAGCTTTCTGGTGGTGTCGCCGTTATCAAGGTCGGCGGTGCCTCCGAGGTCGAGGTCGGTGAGAAGAAGGACCGCTTTGTCGATGCTCTCAACGCTACCCGCGCTGCTGTTGAGGACGGTATCCTCCCTGGTGGTGGAACAGCCCTGCTCAAGGCCTCTTTGATCCTCGACGACATTGAGTCGGCCAACTTCGACCAGACGCTGGGCGTGAAGATCATCCAGTCCGCCATCCGCCGCCCTGCCTGGACCATTGTCGAGAATGCCGGTGAGGAGGGTGCTGTCGTTGTCGGCAAGCTCCTTGACCAGTACGGCAGCGAATTCGACGTGGGCTACAACGCGGCCACTAACGAGTACACCAACATGATTGATGCGGGTGTTATTGACCCGTTCAAGGTTGTTCGCACTGGTCTCGTGGACGCCTCCAGTGTGGCCTCGCTTTTGGCTACCACTGAGTGTGCCATTGTCGATGCACCTGAGCCTGCGGCTCCTGCTGGTGGCCCCGCTGGTGGCATGCCTGGTGGCATGCCCGGCATGGGCGGAATGGGTTTCTAGATCTGTAATCCTTTTCATAAAACATGTACATATTGACCATACATTTTTGTCGACTCCCGTCACTTAAATCTCCACCGGCTTGACTCAGCTACTTGACAATTATTATGAGCGACGATGTGCTGGATCTGTTGGAGTCTATAGATGAGACCCCCAAGGGAAAGCCCAAAAAGACACGCAAGGGCAAGGCCAAAGGCGCCAATGAGGATATCATGGGGTTTCTCGACGAGCTTTCCAAAAACGGGGACAATAAAACTGCCGATACTTCGAAGGAGCCAACACCCGCTGCCACCGCACCTGTCGAGAGCCCCGCGAGCACCCACGAGGAGGCCAGCCCCCAGAAAGCAGGTCAGTCACTTGACCAGGATGAAGAGTTTGCTGCGACGGGAAGGAGGGGTTACAGTTTTGCGGAGGGTGGCCCGACGATGCCAGATGCCATTGCTTCCATCTCCAGCTGGTGGACGAAGAACAAAGGCGGCATTTGGGACACGGCAACGAGTGCAGCTACTGTTGCGGCGTCGCGCGCACAAGGTGCTCTCAAGCAGGCTGAGGAACGCGTTAAAGAGCTCCAAGGGGAAGAGCTGCAGTCGTTCAATATAAAGCAGCTCCAGTCCCGTCTGGGATCCGTGCTTCGAACCATTGTTCCACCCATTAGTCGGCATGAACAGCTCAGACTTCACATCTTCCACGACATGGTTGGATTCCCCAATGTGGATCAGATGGTCCACCACGTCTTTGAACGCGTTATGGACCAAGTCGAAGGCGGCGGTGACCTCAACATGATTGTGCAGAAAGGCAAAGAGCGACACAAGGCTGGCTCAGATACAGAGACTCAGAAATGTCTTCACGCGCTGCATGGCTCTGTGGAGGAGGGTAAAAAGCTGGCGATTGCTAGCGTCGAAGACTATATCCGCTCTGTTCCTGTTGAAAAGAATAATGGGGGCCCCGAGGAGGCAAGAGTTTCTGAGGTTTTTGTGGCAATCCAGCCGGTGCTTTCAGATGCCACTGGTGTGCAGTCCCCTGACAATTCCGACATTACTGTAGGTAACGACTCGCTGTGCTTTCTGATTTATCTCACAGACCCCGAGCAGAAGATCAGCTTGTGTACCACGTCCCAGCCTTTCCCTAGCGAATGGGCCAAGTGGCTGGACGCCCCCGAAGAAACGTATAAAGGCGTGCCGGTTGACCCGCGGGAGTGGGCGCTCGAATGGATTGAGGAGGGTCTATCTGTTGCTGTCGGTGTCGTCGCTGAAAAGTACGTAACACTGAGGATGGGGCTCTCTGAAGTCTTTGCCGAGGGTAAGTAATGCTGTTTTGTTTTTTTTTTTCTTTTTGGTTTTTTCTTTGGGGAGGGAGGGGATAACTTTGGGTAATGAATTAAAAGTAGTGTCTATATGTCGAGAGCAAAAATCAACTTGAAAATTGAGGGGATTATAGCTCAGCCCACTGGCGGGCACGTCGCAACACTTGAACTTCGGTATTCAGCACCGCTTGGATATTCTGTACCCTTTCTTGGGACATGCCGGCGGCATGTTCGATAGCTTTGAGGGCGGATCTTTCGTCCAGGAGTCTCTGGTCTACCAGTATTGCAAGAATTGCTTTACCGCCCCTAGACCTTTTTCTTGGAAGAAGTGAAGTGTGTGTGTATAAAAAATATTCACGCGCGTTCATCGTGAGCACTCTCAGGAGCTGCATGAATTTTGAGGATGGTTTTCCCGAAGCCCTAACGGTAATCAGATCTTTCCATTCGTCTGAATCAATCTTTGTGCTTGTTTTCCAACTCTTGACTCTGATACCTAGGTCGTTATCTCTCACAAACTTTAACAACTGTGGTACCAGAGAAACAGTTTCGTGACGGTTTCCGTCGATCGCGAACCCATAAATCGAGAGAAGAACAGCGTTGGTAGAATCTCCATAAGTGTTGTAGATCTCCTTGCCCTTTGGAATGTCCCTTATAGCTCGAATCTCACAGCAATCGTCGTCGTTGTCGTCATCGCCGTCGTCGCCGTCCTCGGTACCACTTGCATCGCTAGTCTCCATATGAGATGCTGTGTGGTCGCTCTCGTCCCCGACGTCTGGGAGATCTGCGTCCGTGCAGTTGCATCTATCCGATCCACAAAGATCACAGACATCCGCATTGCTTTCGAAATGGACGTCTTCACGATCTGAGTGGTTGAAGAGACAGGCTCCGGGGACCAGCGACATGTTGTGATACTGATCTACAAAAAAGGCCCTGCTCGAAATCCGAGCGAGTGTGTCTCTTATGGCATCAAAGGTCGGTACTTCGAGTCCATGATCTGTTAGTAGCCCTTCGATTTCTCGGTAGCCTTCTTCCATCTCTCCGATATCTAGTCCACCCTGCAACGCAATGTCTGAGTGGTCCAAGTATTTTTGTTCTGATTTTGTCCAGAGACGGGGGATATCAGGCAGTGGTGCTTCCTCAATGAATTTTATGAACGGGGCCCATGGACTTTTTCCGCCCTGTGCTTTCTCAAAGTTATATGCTGTAGCGAGCATGAGCACAGGGTGCATATCTTCGTCAAATATGTTCGCAATACCACAGGTTCGAGGAGACAACACCAGTGATTTGGGTATTTCAAGTAGAGTCTCGTCTTTTTTGATTTTACGGGCTGCAAATACACCTGTCCCTCCTAAATGAGAGTGACCCAGGCTCAGACGTTTTGAGATTTTTGCATCATTGTCGACCATCCATTTAATCAAGTCCACACCACTGTTGACAATGTTGAGATTTGACACAACCTGTGGTGCAGTACTGATCGTTTTGCCGAGCTTTTTAGGGTTCTTGTCTGAAGTGAATTGGCGGGATTCAGAGTTGTACGTTTGCATAGCGTTAGAGAGTGTACTTACTGGGACCCGGCAAGTGCAGGTAAGACGACGACTGCTTACCGCTACTTTTGTAGTCACGGAGAGTACAGCCGCTTCCACTTTTTTTTATATAAAGACGTAAATGTTTGCCGCGCGATCCTGTTACGTGAGTCCAAAGAGACTGCTTACTACGCGTGGTTCGTAGTTCCTTTCGTCAAACCTGCAAATCAAACCTGCAAGAGCTGCTCTTCTTGTAAGATTAAAAACCCTGCGAAGGGCAGTTTGCATTTGCCAAGATCCCATTGAATACGAAAAGTGGAAGCGCCCCGAGAAGGTGGATAAACGGGTTCTAAGGAGACAAGTATCTGGGGCACCCACGACTCCCCAACCCTCTTTTCCGGTAGCAGATCTGTTTCAACCGTGAAGGAGGGTAATTATCGATTTGTAGTTGCCGCTACGAACAACGGCGACCTATTGTTGATCATGTAACAGAACTAAATAGTAACGCTCTACGCAGGCTAACTAGGTGGCATAGCTCTGCTGTAGATTTCAACTTACCCCTGTCAAACTTCGGGGCAGAAAATCACTTTTGGCGGATTTACCACTCCCATGATGTACAAAAACTGCTACGTCAGTGATCGCGGGGAAGTCACGTGCTTGACGATGCCGGTGCCCAATAACGTAGCGTCCAAGCTATCCAGTTGAAAAAATAAAACGAGTAGAAGATTACCATTAGTCTGGGGCACCAGCACGTGAGCCAGTACCAGTGGGTAGCAACAGATATATCTTCTTGCCTTTCGTTTTCGTCTCGGTCGAGAATTAAGCTTTTCCCGTGGTAATGCTGAGGCAACGCTCTGACATTACATCAAATTAAGGTGCGTACAACTGCACAACCCAGGTGTAGTTGAGTTACAGGCCAAAAAAAAGTTTTCCGCGATAGAATTCAGTCGCGAGACACGCGTCTAATCAGCGCACCAGCTGGGCAACAACTGGGACCCAACGGATCAAAGTTCAGCTGGCCACGACAATAGTTGCATCCAGATGTTATTACTAGGAAACCCGCGGGTGGGTAGTACAATTGAGGAGTTGTATCGAGTCTTTGTGGGAACTGGAATTTTTCACGCTAATCTGCGCTTACTAGCGCATCTGCCGAGACCTAGCCAGGAGTTGTTCTTTCGGTATTTCCACGCGACTGGGAAGCATAGGCTCCCCCTGAGAGCAACAATTGACCGCGTGACTCCATAATATTACGCACAGAGCAGCAGTTCAGTAACTAACTGGTTCCAAGGAGAATTATTCAGGTCGTTTCCTCTAATTGGACCGTCCAACCATGTTACTAAGCCAAAGATAGGGCTGTTTTCGTGACTAGGAATGTGCATGCATGTCGGGCCAGTTCCGATGGGATCTGAGCTGGCGCAGCAACTTACGAACAGCGCCAGCCAGTCGGGCAGGGCTAAATTCGCGTGCACGGAACCTCGCGCGGACTAAGCTTGTTATAGGGCTAGAGTTCCGTGACCCGATTGGTCGGCCGCGGCGAAACCACCGCGGTTAGGTCTGTCATGCAATGCAGCAAAATTTTGTCATGACGGCTGACCTATAAGTAAGGCGCGTCCATTCACACCTGACCACCTACCGGTAGGCAGAAGTTTCACAGCACCTTCAGCAGCCAGCGGACCACAGCAGCGTTCAATATGGCAGCACAAACAGAACACGCCAAATCAAATTTCGTGGTTGACTTCCTAATGGGTGGTGTGTCTGCTGCCGTCTCCAAGACGGCAGCAGCGCCCATCGAGCGTATCAAGCTTCTCATCCAGAACCAGGATGAGATGATCAAGCAGGGCCGCCTTTCGCACCGCTACACCGGTATCATGGACTGCTTCCGCCGCACCATTGCCGACGAGGGTGTGGCCTCCCTCTGGCGTGGTAACACGGCCAACGTGCTGCGTTACTTCCCCACCCAGGCTCTTAACTTTGCCTTCAAGGACAAGTTCAAGGCCATGTTCAAGTCCTCTCCCCAGGACACGTACGTCATGAAGTTCAGCAAGAACATCGCTGCCGGTGGTGCCGCTGGTGCAACTTCTCTGCTGTTTGTTTACTCTCTCGACTACGCCCGTACCCGTCTTGCCAACGACGCCAAGAGCACCAAGGTTGGGGGCGGTGAGCGCCAGTTCAACGGTCTCATTGACGTGTACCGCAAGACCCTCGCTTCCGACGGTATTGCCGGTCTCTACCGTGGTTTCGGTCCCTCCGTCGTCGGTATCGTTGTGTATCGTGGTCTGTACTTCGGTCTCTACGACTCGCTCAAGCCCATCTTACTTGTCGGCTCTCTCTCCGAGTCCTTCCTTGCCTCGTTCCTGCTCGGATGGGGTGTCACCATTGCGTCGGGTATTGCCTCTTACCCCCTTGACACTGTCCGTCGTCGTATGATGATGACCTCTGGTACCAAGGTGCACTACAAGAGCTCGTTCGAGGCGTTCCGCCAGATCGTCGCCACCGAGGGCTTCATGTCTCTCTTCAAGGGTGCTGGTGCCAACATTCTCCGTGGTGTTGCCGGTGCCGGTGTCATCTCGCTGTACGACCAGCTCCAGCTGATCCTCTTCGGCAAGAAGCTCGGCTAAATAGAGTGTGCTAATTTTCTTGTACTACGTAAAATGTCGGCTGGCCCTCTGGGCTCGCCTATAACTTCACTTTCAACTTTGCTTCGCTTAGCATTTTCTGGCTGCCAAAGACCCCCCCCCGACATGCAAATAAATGCAATACAATACCGCGATAACCTCTCTTGCATGATGCCGTCAGCCCCAGGAAGAGTTTTAACTAAGTAAACGTCCTACCTCATGATATCACGGCCGGATGGCCAAAAAAAAAGCCAAATATCTTCTTAACAAGGTTTCGTGAACGTAAGCACCGTCATGTCTATCAATAAACAGGCCAAAGGACTCGCTCATAACCAGAAAAAAGCTTTACGAGTGTACGCGTCTGACCACCCAGAGCTGAATCAACAACAATTGCAACAATGGTTTGTGACAGAGTTTAACAGACCAATTGCCCAGTCCTCAGTCTCACCCATTCTCTCTGATAAGTAAAGTTACCTCGATGACGGCAAGTTCAACCCAGATAAACTGAGGTTGAGGGCATCCAAATGGCCAGAGTTAGACTCTGCACTGTACCAATGGCTCAACAAAGCTGAACAGTATGTTCCGGTAACAGGTGATCTAATCATGACCGTAGCTGCGAGGATCTGGGAACGAATACCTGGCAGCGCCGGCATGGAACCACCAGCGTTTAGCAACGGGATTGTTAGCTGCATTTAAGGGAAGGTATAATGTCAAGCAACGTACACGGTCTGGCGAGCGCGCTTCAGTTGATGAGGCTGCAGTGCGAAAACAGGCCGAAAGTGTCGTCCAGCGGGTTTCCTCATTAACCAGTACGGAAGACTTGTACAGTTGTGATGAAACGCTTTTCTGGAAAATGTCCCCAGAAAAGGGTCTGGCCACGCGTGATCTTCCAGGAGGGAAGGCACAAAGAGCAAGAATGACTGCTATGTTTTGTTGCAATGCTACAGGCACAGATAAACTACCAATCTGGTTCGTGGGTCAAAGCAAAACCCCCCACTGTTTTGGACAGGACGGTAGATACGCCCGAGGTCTTGACTGTGTCTGGAGAAGTAACGGGTCCGCCTGGATGACTATGGCAATAATGAGAGAATGGCTTTTATGGTTTGACACCAGGATGCAGGACCGACAGGTTGTTCTAATTATGGACAATTTCAGTGCGCATAAGACAGCAGTTGAGCAAATAACTCTGCAAAACGTTCTAGTGTTATTTCTACCTCCTGCATCGACGAGTGTCATTTCTACCTCCTGCATCGACGAGTGTCACATCGACCAAGGAATCATTCGTTCGTTCAAAGCTAACTACAGGAATAGGTGGCTAGAGTACATGGTTGACGAATATGAAGAAGGCAAAAGCCCTCTGAGGAGTGTCAACGTACTGAAGGCAGTAACATGGTCTATCAGCGCATGGAATGCTATTAAAGCAGACACAATCAGAAACTGCTGGTTTCATTCGCAGCTCGTTCCTAAACCGGTTACAACAGTCCCCGAAACTGGCACTATGGATGCAGAAAGTTCCATCTATTCCCTCATGCGAAACTTGGGGCAACTGAGTCCACGATGCAATGGCGGTATCTAACTTCGTAAGTCCAGAGGAAGAGAAAGTTGACGACAGGGATTTTGCTAACAACGACGAACTAATAGAAGATATTGTCAGTCAATTCCAGCCGGAGAGACCTTATGAAAGTGACGAAGAAGAAGCACCGGTGAGAGAAGTTACCTTAAATGTAAGCGTTGAATCACATTCAAGGTTTAAAGGCTTTCGAACATCATCATCATTGTTTTGGCGCAGACAGTTTCAATCTTTTCGATGGTTGTGAAGAAAAGTTGCAATTGAAGAGAGAAGGACTAAAACAAAAACAGTAGCCACTTTGGGAACTCCAGCATCCAAGAAACTCATTATGTAATCACCAAATGGTGGCCGATAACCTTTATAGGCAGATAAAATGCTTAGGAGGTTGTATTCCCTAAACCAGCTTTGACTGAAATGCTCGTGGTCCGGTTTGTCAGCGACACCCCACCTGCCGGAATAATGTTGCCTACGAGCGCGCCCAAGCGTCGCCGCACAAATACAGCGTGCGAAAACTGCCGCAAGAAGAAGATCAGGTGTGATAGCGGGTCCCCGAAATGTGGCTACTGCAGCAACAACAGTCTCGAGTGCGTAGTAAAAAAGAACCCCAGGTCTGCAGGCGCCACCAAGAAAGGCGACCTGAGCAAACGCCTGGAACGGATCGAGAACATCCTCACAAGGCTTACCGAGGGAGACCTTAATCTCGGCTTCAACAGTGTGGGGCCTGGGCGGCCAGCGTCACTCCACGATGACAGCGACGATAATTCTGACGACGAGGACCACTCAGAGGAGGACAATCAGGGCGGCTCCAAGGCCAGCGGCGAGGACGGAGAAGAGCCGTTTTCCATGTACCCCAATATGCTTCATATCAGCAACGACGACGACCCGATCTACTCCCACGGCATGTGCGGCGCCGTTTTCTCTGCGCGCACGATGTCGTTCCTTAAAAGTAAGATCAACAATGATCATCTAGTAGCCCGACTACAGGCAGAGGTGGCCCAGAGCGTGGTGTTGTCTCGCGAGCAGTCTTTATCGCGCCTGAAGATGGCCGACAACCCACCTCCCCTTGATTCCGACATGTTTGGGCTAGTTCTCGGCATATTGAAGAAGAAGTCTGTTTTTTTCAGGACTTTCGTGTCGGTGGAGGAGTATGAGGAATTTTCCAAGCCACACAATCTAATGTCGGGTGGCGGGCTCCAAGAGGGGCACACTCTTCTGGTATACTCTGTGACTGCACTGATTTGTAACATGCTCACTATCTGGGACCCCAAGGCCGTGGGGATTGAGCTCACGCGCTCTTACTCTCCCGAGTATCTGCTGTCGCAGGTCGAAATTGCCTTGGCCCACGCTGTGAAAGCGGCTCAGGCGATACCCTTTCTGCGGCTCAACTTTCATATCCTCAAGGGCGTTGTTCCCCTGATGATGGTTCTGGCGAAATCATCCATTCCGCCAACCATGACGTACTATTGCAACATGGCCATGAGCATTGCCGTGAGCCTAGGACTGAACCGTGCGGAATCGTACACTGGCTACACAGAGGAGGAAAAGCTTGAGCGTATGCAGATTTGGTGGTTCGTGTACATATGCGACAGAGATGTGGCGGTCAAATTTGGACAGCCCCCGAATATATCCGATGACGAGATCTCCACCCCTCCACCACCACACGTTCCATTAACTTCGGATTGTGGGCCTCACTTGCGTCCCGTGTACGACCTGTGTCGCGTATACGGTGTCGTATACGACAAGCTCTTTTCTGTAAAAGCTTCAAAAAGGAGCAAAGAGGAGCTCAACCGTGAAACGAGCGCATGTAATCGCATTCTCAATGAATGGCGCGACAATCTGCCCCCGGAATTTAAATTGGATGACAAGTGCGACGTTTCCTCAGAACTCTTTGGTTTGCCAGAGTACTCTATTTTGGTCACCAAGGTATACATGCTCCAGATCTCTTATGAGCAGCTTTTCTGTCTGGTCCATCGTAACTCTGCCTTGATCCCCCGCTCAGTCGAAAACTACCTGCACAATGCGAGCAGCCCACAGTCCGGTGTCGTGCCGACAATACAAGAGCAGCCGTCACCAGCACAGCTGCCGCGTCTCCTTCAGTCGTTGAACGCATGCGCAGAGTCGGCTCGGCGCGAGCTCACCATGGTGCGCAAGCTTCTCGAGTACAGGTTTGGTCTGAGCCCAGGACTGCTGTTTGTTGCCTTCCAGGCAGCAACAAATCTGTTTATAAAGAGTGTGGTTCAGCCGGATGCCAACAGCCAGAGTGACGCTCGGGCCCTCCGCGTTGTCACAGAACTTTACAATGCTCGTGTTGCAGTCGGCCAAAACACAATCGCTAACGCGAGAGCATTCCACGTGTGGGCAGATATAATCGACTCGTGCTACGAGCGGAGGAATTATTCTACGAACCCCTACTTGGAAGAGTCTTTTGAGCGCGGCGTGTCTAGTAATGACAGTCGCTCGCCCAGCAACATCTCGAACGGACACTCCCCTAAGACCCCGATGTCCTCCAATTCCTTGCCACCCCTGACTGACAAGGTCCCCGTTTCGGATCTGGGAACTCCGATGCTGGATAATATGGCAACCGAGCTATTTCCCGAGATGGCCCAGTACCAGTTTGCCAACGATATGTTATTTATGTCGAACAGTATTTTCAACTACTCGGAAATGATCTAATCGACACTTCCTGGCGGAACATATGTACATATAGAGGCAGTATTTATTATTTTGCGCCGCACTTCGATGGCGTAACTCGGCCCCTCCTTAGTCAGACATGGGCCTAGAGCCAGATTTGGTTGTCAAACACCTCCACTGATCATTTTGTTCTGCGATGCTTCGGCTGGCTGGGGGTAGACCCCTCCGCGCAGCGGCGTTTGCAACTCGCACGTGGGAGTGGCAAATGCAGAAAGCCTTTGTGTGTCCGCAAAGAGGTGGTTTCCTGCCGGGAAGTGGCACGTCCAGTGGCGGTTCGCTGATGGCAAATATGCTGATGGTCCGCCAGTTTTCGTCGGGTCCCGTGTCCAGTGATAAAGAGCGCCGCCCGCGTCGCTGGGGGTCGCGGAGACGGCGCGAAAGCCTTAACCGTCAGAGTACGCAGGGGGGAGCTGCTGATCAGGAAAGTTCTGCTCAAAAGGGAAAGCACGACGAGGACGAGTACGAGGATGACCGATCCAAGCAGACCTCGGAAACCGAGGAATCTTCAGGAAAAGAAGAGAGCTCCGACAAAAAGGGCGGTGCTGGCGCGCCCTTTCAGAAGATTGTGGACATTGAGATCAACGCAACCCAGGTTCTGTGGATGGTGTTTGGCCTGCTGTTCCTAATGTCTTTCCTGGGTTCCTCAGAATACGTTCCCGAGATGACGTATCAGGAATTCAAGACCCAGTACCTCGACAAGGGGCTGGTGCAATCTTTGCAGGTGGTCAACAATAACTATGTGCGCGTGTTCCTTCGCAACCAGCCAGAAACTGCTGCTGCCGTTTTCACCATCGGCTCTGTCGAAGTTTTGGAGCGCCACCTGAAGGAGGCTCAGGACGCCCTGCATATTGCACCTAGGGACCGCATTCCGGTGTCTTATGTCGAAGAGGGCGGCATGATGTCTGGCCTGTTTGCACTGCTCCCGACCCTAATGTTCCTTGGATTCCTGGTCTGGATGGGCCGGAAGGCCGGTCAGCGCAACGGCATAGGCGGTGGCGCCGGCGGTGGCGTGTTTGGAATCGGAAAATCAAAGGCCCACCTCTACAACCCGAAAACTGACGTCAAAGTACGCTTCGAGGATGTGGCGGGCATGGACGAGGCCAAGACAGAGATCATTGAGTTTGTCAAGTTTTTGAAGGAGCCCAAGAAGTATGAGCGTCTGGGGGCCAAGATTCCCCGCGGTGCCATTTTGAGTGGTGCGCCCGGTACCGGTAAAACGCTACTGGCCAAAGCAACAGCTGGAGAGGCCGGGGTCCCGTTCTTTGCCGTGTCTGGCTCCGAGTTTGTCGAGATGTTCAGCGGTGTTGGTGCAAGTCGTGTGCGTGACTTGTTCAAAAAGGCCAAAGAGCAGGCGCCAGCTATGATCTGGATCGATGAGATCGATGCCATCGGAAAGGCACGCTCTGGCGCCAATATCCGGGGTGGAAACGATGAGCGCGAGGCCACTTTGAACCAGCTGCTAGTCGAGATGGATGGGTTTGGATCTAACGAGCACGTAGTGGTCCTGGCAGGTACCAACAGATCTGATGTACTTGACAAGGCCCTGTTGCGCCCCGGGAGATTCGACCGGCACATCCAAATTGATTTACCCACTCTGGAGGGCCGCAAGGACATCTACAAAGTCCATCTTGGTAACGTCAAGTACGACGAGGGCATCGAAGAGCTGGCCGGCAAGCTTGCGGCCATGACACCCGGGTTCTCGGGTGCCGATATTGCCAATTGCTGCAACGAGGCTGCGTTGGCTGCGGCACGCGACAACTCCACCGTGATTAACATGACGCATTTCGAAAGGGCTATTGACAGGGTCATTGCAGGTCTGGAACGGCGCTCGCGGGTTCTCCCTGCCGACAAGCGTAAGATTGTAGCCTTCCACGAGGCGGGTCACGCCGTTGCTGGTTGGTTCCTGCGGTATGCCGACCCTCTGGTGAAGGTAACGATTGTTCCGCATGGCAGTGCCGCGTTGGGATATGCGCAGCTATTGCCCTCTGACAACAACATCACTACAGCCAACCGCATGATGGACCTTATGACTGTCGCACTAGGAGGCCGTGTCAGCGAGGAGATATTTTTCGACACGGTGACTGTTGGCGCCAGCGACGATTTCAAGCGAATCACAGGCATTGCCAAGGCCATGGTCTGCGAGTACGGGATGTCGCCAGCAGTGGGTGCGGTTCGCTTGGAGCGTCAGCCAGGCTCCGTAGCCAAGTCCTATTCAGACAAGACTGACTCTGTGATTGACGTAGAGGTCAAGAAGATTATCGACACTGCCCACGATACCTGTAAGTCTCTGTTAACGGAAAAGAAGGAGCAGGTCGAGGCTGTTGCCCAGGAGCTGCTGAAGAAAGAGGTACTCACTCGGGCAGATCTAGTCAGATTGCTGGGTCCGCGGCCTTACCAACAAAATGAGCATGAAGCGTTCAAGAAATACCTGGACGTCAATTAGGGTGCACATTAGACTGTACATAACCAACTGCTATTTGCATGCCGACTTTCTGTCAGCCGGGCGCTAGACTAGGATTAACAACTTGTTGATTGATTAACGAAATCTACTTACGATGATGCAAAAGCCAGGCACCCGTCACGCACCCTGGATGGTTAGGGCGATAAGCAGCGACATCAAGTAGGCCTGTATGAGGATTTTGATGCGCGCTGCTCCGTTTGTGGGCACAATTGGCGGCTCTGTTGAGCTTTTTGATGGTGCAGGGGCCAGCGAAGACCCAGTCAGGGAGGCACCGGCTGTTTCAGTTTCAGTTTCAGTTTGAGCAAGCGTTGAGCTGGCCACAATAGACACTGTAATGCCAGGGGCCTGTGGGGTGGGCGGAAGCGTTGTGTTGTGCGCTACAGGGCTTGGCTGCGGCACAGCTACCCCAGGTACAACAGAACCGCCCCCTGGAGAAGCCACACTCTGGCTCGCCGTGCATTCTCTGTCAGTGACTGTTTGAGTAACAACCGTAATTGGGGGATGAGGGCCAGATGGTAGGGTGGTGTTCAGAGGGCCAGTGCTCACCACACCACCTTCAGTGCTGGTTGTGGTGTCGCTGGTGTCGCTGGTGACCGGCGTTGATGCCCCAGGGTTGCTCGATGCGGCGGCTGCTGTCGAGTTGGGTGCTGGGGTGTCGACACCGGACAGCCCGGCAATGCTGCCAAAAGAGATAACGGCAGTGGCTTTGCCAGGTACGTAGGTGTCGCTAACATCAAATCCCTCTATATTTGAGATGAATTGAGCGCACGCGATGGCAAAGAGAACTGGAGTCACAAGGTGGTCAATCTTCATGGAGCGGAGAATAAGGCGGTTTGGGGACGGCAGGTGTATTTATCTCCTGTATGCGCCAGGCTATCAAGTTTTAGAACTTGATACCTGCATGCATAAATGCCTAACCCCAACAACGTTGGACAAAAGCGGCAAGTTTGTACACTACCACTCTATATAAATCATTGGTGTCGTTGAATTCGTAAAGATGCTTTCAGATTAGACGCCGACGTGTTGCACCGATGTGTTGGACATGATGCAGCTAAGTTTGGTATTATGCTGCAGTCGCGCGTCTAGTGTGCAAGTGAGAGAGTATTCACTCTTCCAAGTCACCGAAAACACTGCCAAGGGCATCTTTTGGAGGATCATGAAGGCCATCGTCGCCCTCTTTGTCGACGAACTCGGTCAGACGCGTGATGGTCGACCTCCGACGATTTCTGCGACTTGAAAACTGCTCTTGGAGCACTGTTTCAGGCAGCGGGACCTGTCCGTGGACCGAATTTGTTAACGAAAGGACCGCAGGCGAGCCCACGCTGCTGCTGGATATTGAGACGCGTCTTCCAAAACGCGATGATTGTTTCTGTATAGATCGAGCAGACGTGACCGGGACTCCAGGAAGACTTGTGGAGCCACTTTCGAAAATCGTAGGACTGGGCGATGGTGACTCTGTCTGCGTGTGGGGTGTGTGTGCCGTCTTTGAATATGGTGTTAACTCGCGTTCAGATTCTCGGTCACCATCCCGCGGGGGTTCAGGACTCGGCGACGAGTCATCGCTTGCAAGAGTAGGGGCAGACATGGAGATATCGTGTGCCGAGAGTTCCTTGTTGCCATCAGCAGCGGTACTTTCGCCTTCCGGCTCTTCGTTCATAGACACCAGGATCGACGCGGCCTCCAGAAGCTGCACCTGCTGATGTTTCGAAATAAGCAGTTTTGAAGTCACGTTCCACTCCGGAGTGTGCTCCCAGAGATGCTTCGCCAGCGAACTTACGTGCTTGTATCCTTTTCCACAGGCCTGGCATTTTAGTTCTTCCTTCAAGCGTCCTGTCTCGCCTTCCGAGATGCGGCGGGCCACAAACTTTCGCGATAACTGTGGGACG
This sequence comes from Wickerhamiella galacta, assembly GCA_030582755.1. Taxonomy (NCBI): domain Eukaryota; kingdom Fungi; phylum Ascomycota; class Dipodascomycetes; order Dipodascales; family Trichomonascaceae; genus Wickerhamiella; species Wickerhamiella galacta. Next base: position 97,594 of record JAJMGW010000011.1, on the reverse strand, counting down.
CCGTCTGAGTTGTGCACTATTGCATTTGAGATTCCAGCAGTGAAAACTGCCTGATCGTGATTCTTAGCCGCAGGCATTAGGACCGCACTACCACAAACAACAGACGGTTCCAAAAAATTACGCAGCAAGAACAAAAAAGATTCAGAGTCAGAACTTGCCGAAACAGACGGGTGTGATGTACACCTGGGGGAGGGGGAGTTGAATTTTTGAAGATCGACCAGGCTTACCAAATTTTTTTCAAGTCGTGGGGTTTCTGCACGCATGACGAACACCTTACCTTAGTGGCGCGCCACTCGATGTACCAGAACTGCAGCTGCACATAGTATTATAGATGGCGGAGCGATAGAAGTAGGGCCCGCGGTATAGACCTCAGTAAAACGACGTTTATTATATCCGCTAATTCAAGAGCACCAGTCGATGACTATGTAACCGTGCTGCCAACCGTGGTGCATTTTGCATTGACGCCACGTCGTTGCACTTCATTTGCTAGTGCCTAAGAGATACACGAATCCGCAACGAGCGCGACCACACGAGGTTCTCGGATTGCATGTGATTCTCGTGACTAACGTAACGGCACCACCGGTGGGGACGACATGTGTCGAGCTTGGCACTGTTTCGGACCTCGATTCAAGTGACTAGTGCCAGCACCGAAAGTGTCAATTTATAAACAAGTTGTGGGTGTATTCCATTATATAGTAGTAGATACTTTTTATGCAACAGTGGCTGGTGCGGCACCCCAGTTGGCGTCATCCTCGGCCCAGTCACCGGAAGCAGTGGCTTCCTCAGGCTTGACATCCCAGTCCTCGGTGTAAGTGGGGTGGCTCTCAAGAGCGATAGCGGGGGCAGTCTCCTGGGCCTCCACAACCTCCTCGGCAACGGGAGCCTCAATCTCCTCGGGGTCGCGGTAGAAGTACAGATCGGGCATGACGCTCCACTGGGTCTGGCGGTCGGGGATGGTTCCGCGGATGCGGAGAACCTCACGGGCAAGCATCCACCAGATCAGACCAATGGAGTGCTTGGATTTGTTGTTGCAGGGAATGGCGATGTCAACGTACTCGAGAGGAGAGTCAAGGTCGCAAAGCGCGATGACTGGGATGTTGACGTAGGAGGCCTCCCGGATAGCCTGAGCATCTGTGCGGGGGTCAGTCACAATGATGAGACGCGGCTCCTTGAAAGAGCGGGTAATGTAGTTAGTGAAAGAACCGGGGGTGAAGCGACCGGCAAGAGGAGTGGCACCGGTGTGGGCAGCGAACTTGAGCACAGCGCGGTGGCCGTAAGTACGAGCAGACACGGCGACAACGTCTGCGGGGTTGGGCACGGCAGCAATAACGCGGGCAGCGAGCACAATCTTCTCCCAGGTCGAGTCGAAGCGGATCACCGACACACCGTCGGCACGCTTTTTGTACAGGTAAGGTTCATTGCGCACCTGCACATTCTTGGAGCCAATCTGCACCTGAGCGGCAAGGAGCAGCTGAGCGTCGCTCTCAGTCAAAGGGAACATGATGATACTGGCTTTCTCCAGCGGACGTGAGTCGATATCTGACGCTGAGTGCATTGCACAAAAGCCCTATGCCCTATGGGAAACCATGTGACCGTCGTTCTTTGGGGCTGATGGCTGACAGGTGACCCCACGACGGCACGTGATAATCGTTGGACGAAGAAGGTTTTGTTGTGGGACTATCATCAAGGTGTAAACCTTATAGCACTATAGTACCACAATTCATGGCCCAGATATATCCGATAAGATGTAGCGCCTCAGATTGAAAGCTTTTGTCAGCGACCCCGCTGTTGATAAACAACGAACAGTCTGGAGTGCAGTGTGAAGTGCATAGCCAGGTCTGAGCATTTCCAAGCACTTGAGCAGTCTATAGCTGGGGTAGACTATTGAGTACAGTGGCCCTAGAGGGATGTGTGCGGACCCGGAAAAACGTTCAAAACGTTTACCGCCACCTCGTCCTGATGCGGAACCGTACAGTGAACCACCTGATGTGCCGCCGCACACTATATTTCCGCAGAGAGCAAGTCCCATACAACAATCTCAATATTTCCCTCACCCTCTCGAAGACGCCAAGTCTGTCGAGAAACAGAACCCCCAAGCATCATTTTCGAGCAATTTGTTATCTTTTGCGCTTGGCGTGATCGTCACGTTGGTGTTCACCAGCGAAAATAGTCTGAAAATGGGCATTGTATGCATTGTAGCCGTTAGTTACGCCGGCTACCTGCACATCAAGGCCTTGATGGAGCAGCCACCCCAAAAAGTTGCAAAAAGCCGCAGGGCCAGCACTTGTTCCACTAGGTCTCGAAGAATCTTGCCGCCTTTGTCGTCAGTCTCCCCTTCGCGCTGCGATTCCATTGACGCGGTTCAACTGGCAAAACCGTATAAGGTGCAGAGGTCACCGTCCCCACACAGAAGCTCTCGAATCTCGCCGCGGCCAGCGGCTTCCCGGCCAGAGGTGCTCAGCGGTGACGCGCTTTCGCTTATGGATTGAAAATCTTGTAACTTTTTCGAATAGCCAGGCGATTAGGCGCAAATATGACAGCTTTATGGATTTATGTTATTTATAGGCTAAACCTCAAATTAGTGGACCTCGCCTTTAGGGCCAACCTCGAAGGTAACCTGCTTACCGGTGAGCTTGCCGTAAACAGCGGAGAAGGAGTCGATTTTGTAGTCAATGGCGTTGGCGTCCTTGGGGTCAAGGAAAACCTTATAGAGCTTGCTACCACCAGACTGGTAACGGCAGCGCTTGCCAATAATATCAGAGGGGTAGACAAGGTCCTCGAGGACAGCATCGTGCACGGCAGTGAGAGTGCGGGAGCGGGGGCGCTTCTGGCCCTGCTTGGAGCGCTTACGGCCAGGCTTGGGGAGTATGCGGCGCTCAGCAAGGAAGATAATGTGACGGTCAGAGAACTTCTTCTCGAGCTCGCGAGTGAGACGCTGCTGCTTCTGCTGAACCTTGTGAATGTATGCCAAGAGAGGAACGGGGACGAAGATAACGATAGCCGACTTGCCCTGACCTGTGGGGATTTCGCGAGCAGACTTGATCTGCAGGGCCCGGATGTCAGACTTGAGATCGCTGGAGGAGGTCTCCAAATCCACAAGGGCCTGAGCAATCTTGAGCTCAAGCTCGGTGGGGTCGCTGTTAAGGATTTTGTTGGCGGCCGACATATTGGTGGTGGAAATGGCAGGCACGCATCATGGTGTTTGAGTGGGTCCCGAGCCGAGAAATACAGCCCTACGCCCTACTACAGGCGTTAATGTATCCATTACATAATTGGCGCGGACCAGCATTGTTACGCGTAAACAAGTAGGCTTGGCGATTATTTGGTTATAGACAGGTATATTACTGAGGGATATTATATCTAAAATATAGTTAGAAGTATACAGAATACTGCCGAGAGGCCGTATCCTGCAGTATGTCGAGATGCGTCGTTTTAGACTTGGACTTTGAGCTGGAGCGCGAGGTAAACAATTAGGATTGGCGATTATTTAGTTATAAACAGGTATATTACTGAGGGATATTAATCTAAAATATAGTTAGAAGTAGACAGAAGACTGCCGAGAGGCCGTATCCTGCAGTATGTTGAGACGCTTCGTTTTTAGACTTCGACTTCTTAGACTTCGAGCTCGAGCCCGACGTGCTCGAGCCTGACGCGCCAGCGCTGGAAGAGTCTGAGCCTGAGCTACCAGTGGCAGAGGCACTCGAGGACTCGCTGTCAACGGCTGAGCTGACGTTAGAGTTAGACTGGCTCTCGTCGCCGTCTAGGCTCGAGCCAGACTGTGTTCCTGGGCCGTCGAGACCAAGCGGCTTTCCAGCACCCGCAGTAAAGTACTTCTGAGCATTTTTCGGAGTGTCAGGAATCTGGGTATTATCCTCAACCTCCCAAACGCCTTTCTGGTAGGTCGGGCATCGGCTCTTTTGGCGGCTAGTGGAGGCGCCAGCGTCGCCCTGGGGGTCCTGAGCTTTAGACAGTGCATTCTTGAAGTTGGTGTAGTCGGCAGTCTCAGTGACTGTTGAGTTGTTGACAATCTTGACAAGGCCATAGTTACTACCTTCTTCACTGTATTCGTACACCAAACCACCTGAGTAAACGCTAGACATTTTGGTAGAATAGATAGCAGAAATCTCGGGAAAGGTACGAGGCCTGACGGTGTTGCAGCCGTACTCTGAGAGGAACATGGGGATGGAGTAGTTGCCGTAATTCTGTACGTTTTGAGAGTAGCCAGAAATCTGGAACGACGAGCCTGTGCCACACCAAGAGTAGTCGTTCATGCCAAACATGTCGATTCTTGTTTCATCATCACCGCAGTTGAGGTACGACATTTGCTGCCACCGGCTATCGGCGATATCTGCAGCCGAGTATCCCACAGGAATAGCTCGATCCGCCTGGCTTTTGATGTACTTTTTCATATCACGAACAACGGCCTTGATGTAAGGTGCAGCAATAGTATTATTGGCGGCATTGATCACTTCGTTTGCGGCAAAGTAGCCAAACGTGTTGCTGTAGTTCTTGAAGGCATCGATGGTCGCAAACACATGCTGCAGGTAGCCGGTGTTGTAGGAGGCCTTCAAGGAGTCGTTATTGTAACGATTAAGCGAGTTCTTCGGCGTGTTCACATCGAGAAGCAAGTAAATACCCGCATCGTCGAGTGCTTTCATGCAGTCGTCATGGTTGGCCGAGTTGTCGACACTGTAAACACGGATCATGTTTACGCCCAGATCTTTAAACTTAGCCACATCTCGCTGGCACTGGTCCTTATCAACCAGTGGGTCCACAAGCTTGCTCGATCCACCAGGCTGATAGTCGAGGCCGCGGATATAGAACCGTTCGTTGGATCCTTTAGGGTAGAATGCGTTTCCTTTAACCTCTATGGGTGACAGGTCGCAGAGAGCCGTGAAGGCAAGGAGTGCTGCCGTCAGGAATGTTTTCATCGGCGACGTAAGTGTGAGAGTTGAACTACTCTGCAGGCCGAAACGAGCGATTAAAAAGCCAAACTGCTATGTGTGGCTTTGACTTGCCTAAGCGGTATGCAGATTACATACGCTGCATATAACCTGCATTGCACATGACATGCGTGCCAGTGGTCCTGGGTGGCTCAAGCAGTGGCGCCTCTTCTGATAGGACGGTACGGTAGGTATGTGTTTTTGTTGTTCGTGTCAATAGGTATAGAATTGCGCCACAGGTGCTTCTTTAGCCCAGCCCTTCGACTAAGCCACTACCAAACGGAAACTGTCGTTCCCGAAGCGGGTGGTGGTTCTATTTGGGAAGTCGAGTGGGAACACTTCAGGTAAAAATAGGCAGCATTGTGGCACCTCTTTTCAGCTTGGCTCAAAGTAGAAATGCTGTTTTGGTAAATACGGAAAAAGTGGATATGACCATGGCAGTCTTTGTGGTCCACATCTATATAGCTCGTAATTTCGTAGTGACCTTGATATCAAAGCTCAGACTCTGGCACAGACTCTGGGAGGGTGCGGGGTACAAGCTGCGGCCTGGAGCACGGCCGGACAGGGCGAGGGGGCTTATCACCCAGGAACGAGATGGGCTCCGGCTTGGGATCTGTGGGGCTAACGGGCTCTGTGGGGCTACCCAGGCCCAGACTACCGCCTGAGGGTTCAACAGCCTCGAATGTCGCCCGTTCGTGTTCCCTAACATGCGTTGGTTCCTCTGCGGTCTGGGAAGCCTCACGGGGCGTCTGCGTTAAGTCGCCCCGGTCTGGCAGCAGAGACGTTTGGTCGTCGTCATCTTGAGGCTGTGTATCTCTCAGCTTGGCTGATATCTCGTCTAAATCACCCCCGACTTTAACAGCAGCGGTCGAAGACTCGACATCTTCAACCCGTTCTGGAGTGCCCGGCGGCAAGTCCGTATCCGTGATATTGGGAGTCTCTGGGGCATTCTGGCGCGCCTCCATCTTTTCAAGAATATCGGGGACAGTGTCGGCCACTGAAGGCGGCAAGTCGGCACTGCCCCCTCGCGAGCTGCGGCTAGCAGCGCGCGAACGAGACAGTGCGGCAACTTCAGGCGAAAGGGGCCTGTCAACAAGACTTGACAGCGCAGGGAGGTCCAACTGTGCCATGGCACCATCCCCTTTACTGGCAATTGGGAGCAAAAGAGACCCTAGACTGGCACCTTCGGGCATGTCAGGCTGAGATGTCTCTAGGATCTTGGCGCCTGGACTGGTCCCAGAGTCATTGAACCCTGACGGGGTCGATTCTAGCTTCCATAAAGTCGAAGTAGCGATTGTGAACGAGGGCTTAGCTTCTGCTGGAAGACGGCGCTTGGGGCCCCGCGCACGGGCCCGGGGTGCGGAAGTGATCGCTGGTGGTACTGGTGCTGGTGCTGGTTCTGTCTCTTCCTCGGGTTTATCGGCAATACCTTGGTCGATGCTTGACGAACGCCGGTCTGCGGTGCCAGGTGGACCTTTGGCCAGCGCGGTGTTCAGGTCCGCGAATAGGGAGCTGCGGAGATTCCCGATCTTGGATCCTCGCGGTTTGGGCGGCAGCCGCGGCTTGGTCGGTGCCTCGGCGGCAGCGTCCTCAAACATGGCAGCACGGGCCATCTTGGGCTTTGCAGTGGGGCGTTTGGGTACTTCTGGGCGGCTCTTCTCGGGTACCTCTTCTGGGCGGCTCTTCTCGGGTACCTCTTCTGGGCGGCTCTTCTCTGCAACGCTCCCGGACTGAGAGTTCTTGTGGATCTCAGTGGGCCCTCTGGAGTGTGCATGATCCGGAGCTGGCTCAGCAGAGCGCGAAGCGCGGTCTGACGAGTCCCTGTTCGTATCAGCAGGGCGTTTGGAAGCCGAGTCGGAGTCAGACGGACGCCTGTCCTCGAGACAGCGTTCAGACGCGTCTGTCCGCTCTGGAGACGCACTTTCGGACCTGACTAGTCCTGCCGCAGCAGTGGTGAGCTCAGAAGAGTCCACAGTGGCAGGCGTTGCGCCGCTATCAGCCTGTGCCACGGTTTCCCCGTCTTTGAAGTTTATTTTGTCAAGCGGCCGATCCAGATGAGCCACACCCCCTGTGGATGCCGTTTCAGATACGTCCAGGGAAGGAGCGTCGTGGACATCTACATACGCGTCAGAGTCGCTTTCTGCCGTCTCTCGCGGCGTGCTCCGCGGGGAGACGATGGGCTCGCTTCTCAGCTGATCAGGGACGCTCTGACCGTCCTGAACAGCACTGGGCTCGGCGCGCCCAGGCACTGGTGCAGTATCTAATACCGTCGCATGTGCTTCTGCCGCTTCCTGGGAGTCCAATTCGCTAGCGGATGCTTCTTTTTCGGGACTACTCAATTCACCCCCGTGCGGACCCGCACCGACCTCCGCAGAGAGATCGCGGTCAGAGAGCGCCCCGTCCGTGGTTTCCTGGCTACTGGGGACCCCGCCCGCGTTTGGCCGGGCCGGCCGGCGTGCGGGGCGCTGGGGCCTCGACCCCTCAGGTGGTGCGTGCATTGTCAGCTGGAAACCCGGGGTTGGCTGTTGGTAGCCCGATCGCCGGAAGCGGGGAAGGGAGCTGCAGGCGAGCCACGGCGTCGCCAGATTAAACGTCTACACAGCTACTTAGAGAAGGCGGAAGATGTCGTTGAAGACGTAGTATGTGTTTCCATCCTGGACCAGGTGGAAGAACTGCGAGTAGCGCTGGGGATTGGCCTCGTCATCGATCAGCAGCTGGCCAGTGACCATCACAACAATGTCTGAGCCGCCGGGGCTGCCGGGCTGCGCGTCGCGCGTCGCGATCTCGTGGCGGACCTTCTGGAACGGCAACGACGCCAGCTTCTCGACGATTGCCTGCGCGCCCTGCACCTGGTTCGTCTCGAACGTCAGCATCGACTCGGCACGCTGGTTAGTTCTACCTCAACAAGCCCGGAGCGCGGGCTGGGTACTTACGTATAGCTGGCCGAGCTGGCCTCGGGTCTCCTTGGTCTCGAACTGCTTGTAGTAGAGCGCCACAAATTGCTCTGCTGTTAGTGGCGATTCTCGGGGGCGCGATTCTCGGCGCTCTGGGCTACGTACCTGCAACTTCCTGGTAGTTAAAGGACATGGTAAAAGTAATGGCAAGCGACGGTCTGACAAATACCGTCAGCCAGCTGACGGCACGGCTTCGCAGTCTTTTATGGTCCAAGTGCAAACATGCGACACGCAGGCTTGACCTTTTTTTACAACAGTGCTAGAAAGACACGGCCAGAACCGCTCCACCAGCCGGAGCCGCGCCCAAGAACCCTGATCGGGGTTGACTCAGCGCAGAGCTCAGCACGTCGGCGACGCGGGAGGAGGATGCCAAATTGCGGCAAAGACGGCGCGACTATCGCGACCGCACCCCGATTCGTGCCATTCCGGGATGGGCTGTGGCCGTGACCGCAGACACCACTACCAATGCTACTCTCAAAGTGACTCAGCCATCCAAGTTAGTAAGTTAGTAAGTTGACCGTCCTGCCAGGATGGTGTCCATTGGAGACGAGCTCCCGGACGCCTATAAAAGCACGACAGCGTGGTTCGGGAATGGGAACAAGTGGCTCAATGATCTTCAGGAGTTTTACCGCGAGCGCGCAGCAATTGAGCGCGAATCTGCTGCGAAGTTGGGCCAGCTGGCGGCCAAGCACTTTTCCAAAAAGGCCAGCGTCTCCGCCACCATCAGCGTGGGGCCGACGCCCACGGCAACGCCCGGGTCGCTAGAGAATGCCTCGGCTACGGCGTGGATGGAGGTGCTGACCCAGACCGAGGAGATTTCCAAAGAGCGGAAACGGCTAGCCGACGAGCTCACGGTGCAGGTTGCCGACCAGCTCAGCGGTCTGCAGACGCGGTTCGAGGGTCTGCGCGAGTATTTCTCGACCTTTCACTCCACGCTCGAGAGCGACCGCGACGCCTGCTACGGCCGGATCAAAAAGGCCAAGCTAGCCTACGACGACGCTTGCGAGAGCATGGAGCACGCGCGAGCCAAAGGCAAGAAGGTTGAGACTAAGGAGCAGGACATGGTCAACGCCAAGGATGCCTACCTGTTGGCGATCAATGTCGGCAACCGCATGAAGGACAAGTACTACCACGACGACCTTCCCGAGCTGCTAGACACAATGCAGAATGCAAACGAGGCGCGCACGAGCCAGCTAAACTCGGTGCTCAAATTGGCCATTGCGCTGGAAAAGGAAGAGATGGATCGCTGTAAAGGGCATCTTGACGAGGCCTACGCGGTCATTGAGCAAAACCGGCCAGAGCTCGACGTCGAGATGTTTGTCAAGCATAACCTGCAGAGCAACTGGGCAGCTCCCACCGACTTTTATTTCCAGCCGTGCGCGCTGTGGCACGACGATGAGCAGATGACCACCGACGAGAACGGGCTACGTTTTCTGCGCGCTCGCCTGGCCAAGGCGAGCAGTGAGAACGACGCATTCACCCTCGACGCCCAAAAGGCGCACCACGACTTCGAAAAGGCCCGCGACGCTGCAGATGTCGATTTCCAGGAGGTCACTGCCACGCAAGCGCTGCCGCTACTCAAGCAGCATGCGTCCGCTCTTCAGGCGCTCATCCGCGCTGAGACCAAGCGTATAGCTGGGGAGGTCGAGATTGAGACAATAGAGGCATCCACTGCGGGGCTGGACATGTCTAGCGTCCCTCTGACGCGTACCAAGACCACGCGTACCGTGTTTGGCAAGAAAAAAGAGATTGTTGAGGTTATCGAGCCCGACAGCAAGGCCGGACGCCACCGCTCGCTGGGAGTCAAGTCGTTACTGGCACGCAGCGCGCGCGCAAGCGGCATATCCTCGGGCCCAACAGCCAAGATGCTCTATGACTTTGCGTCTGGGGGACCCAGCGAGCTGAGCGTCAAGGCAGGCGAAAAACTGCAGCTGGTGGCACGAGATGACGGCACCGGCTGGGTCAAGGTGCGCCGTGGGGACGAGACGGGTCTGGTACCTGCATCCTATGCGGACATACCGATTCCTACCACTCCTGCCCCGAGATCGAAAGACCAAATGGTCGCACTCTACGATTATGAGGCTGGAGACGACGGGCAGCTAACAATACGTGCCAACGACACGATACACGTGCTGAAAGGTGATCCAGGTAACGGCTGGACAAGTGGCGAGCTCAATGGACAGCGCGGGATCTTTCCCACATCCTATGCCAAGTACATCTAGATCTGCAGGTACCTGCATGACGAGGTGCGGCACCTGTTACGTCAGATCGGAGCAGCTGGCGCAGCCCTTGTGGTCAGTATGCGCGAAAGCGAAGCACAAGTCCGGTGCCTGACACAGTCCTACCGGCTTGGGGTGCGATCCACGTCCGCGTGCCAACGATTGCGTCACAGCCATGTGCAGATAGACTCATCTTAGTCACCAGCTATCTGGAGGCCTCTTTCTACTTTCGACATCCGTTACCTAATTACTACACCATGGGCGGAGGAATGTCGCGCATGCTCGGGCGCATCTTTGGCGACCGAGAAATCCGGATTCTCATGTTGGGACTGGACGCCGCCGGTAAGACGACCATACTTTACCGGCTACAGAACAACCAGGTAGTGTCGACGGTGCCCACGGTGGGTTTCAACGTGGAGACGGTAAAGTACAAGAACATCAAATTCAACGTCTGGGACGTAGGCGGACAGGAAAAGATCCGCCAGCTGTGGCGCCACTACTACACCGGCGCGCAGGGTCTGATCTACGTGGTGGACAGCGCCAATGTGGAACGGCTGGACGAGGCTCGCGAGGAGCTGTTCAAAATTATCAACGACCGCGAGATGAAGGACGCGATGTTGCTCGTCTTTGCCAACAAGCAGGATCTCCCGAACGCCATGCATCCCAAAGAGCTCACCGAGCGCCTGGAGCTCTCGCGTCTCAAGGGCAGACAGTGGTGCGTTGTGGGCGCCACTGCCAAGACGGGCGAGGGCCTCGCCGAGGGTCTCACATGGCTGGGCCAGCACATCCCGGACAAAAAATAGGCCCGGCCGATAGGCCTCCCCGGCCCGTCTTAATGTTATTGCTTTTCCCAGCTTGGGGACTGAGACCCCAAACGCACGGCGCGTTGCCGTCGTGTTGCTACCAACATAGCCAGTTTAGACCTAATCTCATCCACTATTGATTTATCTCTACCTCCCTGGGCTGCCGTCTGCCATCGAGACCAGCCATCAAGAACGGCCATCAAGATCAGCTATCGCGCTCAGCCATCAGAAACTAGCACGCTGCCAATTCACAGCGGCAGTTCGCCGGCGACTACTCGCCGAGGAATGGCACCGGTGTGTCTATGCCGGTCTGTACTTCGCGGCAGAACCGTTCAATTGCTGTGTGCGCGCTCTCGGGGAGCTCGTGCGGCCCAGCGGCGGTGACGTGCGTGTGAGGGGGTACCACTGCGAACGGCGGCACACACACACCCGGGTCCACGACGACACAGTCCTTTACCACGGCGAGCCTGCCAACTCGGCTATTATTGCCCAGCACAACACAAGAACCAATCTGGGCTGCCTCGACGCATACCTCCCTGCCCACATACACGTAGCTGCCAAGCTTGATCCGACATACTCTGCGATCCTTCTGCGGTGGTACCACGCTGGAGCCCTCGGCGAGGATGCAGTAGCGCCCAATACCTATGACAGGCTGGTTGTCGGAGCCCAAGTCCCCGCGCAACGCGGCTCCTGCCTCGATGAGACTTTTGCCGGCGAGCACAATGCGCTGCGAGCCCTTGATCTGGGCCTGGCGCGAGATCACGTTCCCAGACTCGGTCGTCACATAGCTTTTCGCCATGACCATCTCTGCCCGGCCGGTGCCAGCGCTTAGTGTTGTCGCTGACTCCCTGGTGCGTTATCACATGCAACTCAGACAGCAGGTTGGTATTCTGCGTCCCGGTCGCGATGTGCAGCAAACGGCTAAACTCCTGAATAAACAATAGCCCCGATTGAACTGCTCGGGCCGTAATCTGTTATCGCGCGGAGCCGGGTCTGTTGTCACTCGGAGCCGCATCTGTTATCACTATTTGGATCCTATTAATCCCCCCAGGGTTCAGGGAACGTGCGGTCGCGGTGTCCCCGCACATGCATGCCCCCGCACATCGCAGATAGGTCGCCCCAACGCTCATACCAGTGGCGCTCTTATTTCTGATTCTCGCTGCACCTTTGCCCCTTGTGCGAGCCAGCGGTGACAAATTGGCCTTTTCTGGTTCGCGCTTAAGTGAGCTGGCCTGACACTAAAACTAAACATGCTGGTGCAAATGAGGTGCGGCGTGCAGAACTACGATTGGGGCAAGCTGGGCGACGCCAGTGCGGTGGCCCAGTTCGCTGCCTCGGACCCCAAGTTCCACGTGGACGCGTCGGAGCCGTACGCTGAGCTGTGGATGGGGACACACCCCAAGGTCCCCAGCGAGATCGTCGAGGCCCAGGACCAGACGCTGCGCGACGTCCTGGCCGCGGACCCGGCCGCCCTGGGCAGCGCAGTCGCCGCAAAATTCGGCAGCGGCGAGTTGCCGTACCTGTTCAAGGTGCTGTCTATCCGGAAAGCGCTGTCGATCCAGGCGCACCCGGACAAGGCCCTGGGACGCGAGCTGCACGCGCGCGACCCCAAAAACTACCCCGACGACAACCACAAGCCCGAGATGGCCATTGCACTGACTGCGTTTGAAGGCTTTTGCGGGTTCCGCCCGGTGAGCGAGATTGCCAGCTTCCTCGAGTCTGTGCCAGAATTTAGCGAGCTTGTGGGCCAGGCAGGCAAGGATTTCCTCGCTGCTGTCCAGAAACCCGGCGACCATCGCGAGACTTTGCGCGAGCTCATGAACGCTATCATGACCAACAGCGACCAAAGAGTGGCCGCAGCCGCGGACGCGCTTGTCAAACGAGCCAAGGAACAAGGTGCCGCGTTCGCTGGTCCCCACGGTGGCCAGGAGCTGGCTGATCTCGTGGTGCGGCTCGACGGCCAGTTCCCGCACGACATTGGCCTGTTCAGCGGGATTTTGATGCTCAACTACGTCAAGCTCAACAAGGGCGAGGCCATGTTCCTGCGCGCTAAGGATCCCCATGCCTACATTTCTGGCGATATCATCGAGTGTATGGCCGCCAGTGATAACGTTGTACGGGCCGGCTTCACACCCAAGTTCAAGGACGTGTCGACGCTTGTCTCCATGCTCACCTACGAGACGGCGCCGGTGGAGGAGCAGAAGATGGTAGCAGAGAAGTTTGCTCCGTCCAGCGGCGGCCAGGCAAAGCTGTTCGACCCGCCGATTGATGAGTTCGCGGTGCTCCAGCAGGAGACCACCAAGACAAGCAAGATCGAGGCACTCCAGGGTGCGTCCATCTTTATTGTGACCGAGGGCGAGGGCACGGTGGCATCGGGCAACAAGAAGCTGCCGTACAAGCAGGGCTTTGTTTTCTTTGCGGGCGCCGGCACCCCCCTGGAAATCACCGCCTCCAAAAAGACGGTATCGTACCACGCCGTGTGCGAGGTCTAGTGCGGCGGTACGGCATCGTTGCGGTATATGGCGTAGATCCAAAAGTAGTTATGCTATTTGCAGTCCAGCTGATACCATTATATATTAATGCTGCCTGGCTACGCCGACTTTGTCCATTTGGCGATCCGGCGTTTAATGTCGCCTGCAGACTGCTGGAACTTGTTCAACTTCTTGTCCCACTGCATGGCCCGGTAATCGTCTCCATGCTTGGCGACCAGCGCCTCGAGCCACTCCACCTCCCTGGCCGACTGGTGCCGCACTTTGGTCACTCCGTTCGATGCCATCTCCTCCAGTTTGCGTACCACGTCGGTGGTCCCGTCTTGCGCAGCGCCCTCGCTGTCGGAATCGGCGTCCGAGTACTCGACAGCGGTGGAGCCGTCCTCGCGGCGCACTATGCGCCCCTCCTTGACACTTGACCGCTTTATGGGGGCCAATGACTCGTCCTTGAGGCGCACATCCTTCTCGGAACCCCCAGCAGGTTTCTGCAGCTTGGACGCGAGGCCTAGTTTCCGGTAATTCTGCGCGAGGGTGAGATTGTGGTCCCAGTTCGCAGCGATGACGGGGTTCGCCGTCACATCGCGGCTCTTTGTTCTCTTTTTACGGCCCCGGCGGGTTGCCTTGCTGATCCCCGATCGGGCTGCTCTTCTTTTTCTGATCCCACTGGGCATTCAAAAAAAAAATAGTCGCTTAGTTCAGCAGGTGGTTTTAACAAAATACCTGTACGAGCAGTGCAGACAGACAACAATAAAATATATACACAAGCAGCATAGCTGCCGATCTTATAAAATACACGACCTGCTTAACCCGGCTCAACGCATGACCCCGGACGCGTAGGCCATTGCTGGAATGTCGGGGTGGGCAACGGCCTCAAACTGTACAAAGTCGAGTTTCATGTCGTGACCAATGTTGATGTACGCGCCCTTGTTTCCCTGTGAGTCACAGTAGTTAGGTGCCGAAAATACAGTGATGAGCTGGCCATTGTGGTCCAACGAATACCCCCACTCGCGCACCTCGTGGGACCGGATGACGGCTTTGAGCTTGTTGGTCCTGCAGAACCTCTGCGTGACGTCGGGACCGAACTGGAGCCCAATTCCACGTTTGCTTGGAGCTCTCCCAGGGGCCGACTGGGGATCAGTCCACAGCATCTCCATCATCAGGCCGTCCTGGCCGGGCTGGCGCTGCTTGAACCGGTCTAGCTTGCGAATGTCCTCGAGGGTCACGTCGTCATCGGAAAACAGGCCACCGTGAAGAACAAGGTAAGTGTTGCCGATGAGCGCAGCCAGCGGAAGCTTGGAGAAGGACTCGCTGAACGCCTTGAACACCATATCACTGGCGTACTTGGCCTTGCACTCGCCAGAGAACCCGTATGTCAGGTTCATGCTGTCCGTCTCGTGGTTACCACGGTTCAGGTACAGGCTGTGGGGCAACGCCAGCTTCAGCGCGTATAACGTCAGGACGATCTCGGTGGACCAGGAGCCGCGGTCAACAAAGTCGCCATTGAAAAGATACTTGTGAGTTTTGGACGGCCAGCCGTTGGTGTCGAGGATGTTGACAAGATCGAAGAATTGGCCGTGGGTGTCTCCGCACACCGTAATGGTCTCGCCCTCGCCGACGTCGATCTCGGGCATAGTCGGCTCCTGTGCGAACAGGTCCGAGGCCGCCTTGATGATCTGGTACAGCTTACGCCGTGAGATCCGACCGCCCTGCTTGAAGTGGGCGACAAGCTTGTGCACAAAGTCCAGCGACACCTTGTCCGTATCTAGCTGACCAAAGTCGTCGTTGTCGGGGAAGCTGTTGATGTCGAGCGACTCGAAGATACTGGGTTCGTCCTCAACCTCAATTGCTTTAAGGAACGCCTGCATGCGGATGAGCCGGCGGCACTCGGTCAGCCTTGTCTGCGCACCCACATCCGAAGGGGCGCGCTTAGCCACTGTGGTGAAGTCTGCGAGTGCTTTTGTGTAGTCCAGGATACCACAGTAGGCGGTGCCCCGGCGGTAGTAGCTTTTTAGGTAGTTGGGATCAAGTTCTATGGCTTCCGTGGCGTCTGCGATAGCGGTGCCAAACTGCTCGAGCTTCAATGCGACCTGCGCGCGGTTAGCCAGATAAATGGGGTTCGTGGTATCGAGGGAAATAGCCTCGGTGTACATGTCGAACGCTTTCTGGAAGTGGCCATCCTTAAGAGCGGCGTTGCCCCGTTCCTTCGCCACGAGCGCCATCTTGCGCTCTTCCTCTTGCACCCGCACGCGCGCCATAATGCAGCTTTCTGGCCTCCGGGAATTTTTCAGCTGACTGCCGGGGCGTCACGTGGACAGTGTGTCTAAGAAGGTAAGAAGGTTTCTGGCGTTGTTTTCTGCAGTTGCCCCTTCGTGCTGATGCTGCCTGCGTATGCACTCGGCAGTAACTGTCCTCTGTGCTCGTTTTGAGTTATCGGGCGGGTCAGGTTGCAGGGGGCGACTGAGAGCAAGCGTATTCTCATAGTCCACGCGGGACGATCTGTGCCCGTGTGTCTCCAGCAATACGTACATATTTAACCTGTAAGAAGCTTGAGTTTTAAGTTGGTCTTATTAGGCTCATCCTAAGTATGGTGGTGGTGTGGTTGGGTGTGAATTAAAGTGAAAAGGTTTGGTAGTTAGGGGACCGTCGTAGCTTGTGATAGCCGACGGTTACCGAGCGCTATACCTTTGTCTATCACGAGTTGTAATTTTGCAGTATGCCTGGTCTCGTGCAGCTCAGGGGTACTCGGTGCACTGAATGATGTGTTGCCTGAGCTTGACGGTAGACCTCCTAGGGAAGCCAAAGAGAGCACGCAAGCTGGGACCCAGGGCAAGCTGAGGCCTATCAAGCACAAGACAACCGACAACTCCCAGAGACAGTCCGACAGACACAACAAACCAAACTAACGAACAGCCTAGTGATGAACAACAACGCCCTACGTTCTAAATACATGTACTTAGTGGATATGCAGTTACAGCGCGTGGGTGTCGTATCTACTGTTTCTGTGCAGGGCGTGGCCTCTGGCCGCGCTTACGGTCTGAGCCCTTGCGCGACTCTTTTTTCTGCCACTCGTCGGCATCGGGCTCGGTGCGCGGCTTAGTGGGTTTTTTGGCCCTCCGGGGCTTGGAGGTGCCGTTAGACTCAGCAGGTACACCCTGGTCGGCGGACGCCGGTTTCGAGGGCTCCGGCGACGGCGATGCATATGTGCTTGGTGTGCCGTTGGGGGTACCGTTGGACCCGTTGGACTTGGACTGGGGCTCCGGCACGTCCAGCTCGTCCTCCTGGAGAAACGAAATCTGCAGACCAGGGTTCTCCTCGGCGACCTTGTCCTCAGCGGGGCGCGGGTGCTCTTCCTTTTGTATCGACAGGTCACGCAGCACAGCGTACGTCACCCCTCCCGAAACAGGCTCCGTGGACCCCGCGGCCAGGCTGTCTGCAGCTGCCAGGGATGCCTCGTCCCCGAGATACAGCTGCTGCAGCAGAGTGTCAATGGCCGCGAGCTCGGTGGGGTCGGTGCCAGGGGTCTGGTGCTTGACCGCAGCCAGGCGCAGAAACCGCGTAACCACCGCCAGCTGGGCCCGCCCCTCGCTGCGGCCGCGCTTCTCTGCGGCCGCCACGGCGGCCTCGCGCTTCAGGTTCTCGCTGGCGGCCCGCTGCTGGGTGTGTGCCTCGTACATGGCCAGCATCTCAGTGAGCTCTTTGAGCGGCCCGTTGACGCTGTCCCGATTGTTCAGCGCCGCCAGCTGGTCCGCGTTGAGCTTGGCCGGATCGGTGTCGGCAATCCGCTGGTAGCCTTCCAGCCGCACCTTGCGCTTCTGCAGGTTGCGGATCCGCTTTTGCAGGTGCTCCAAAAAGTCCTCTTCCATCTTCTGCTTAGCAGATGTTGAGCGCAGATGCTTCAGTGCTGACTGGCCAACGGGCCTTGGCAGACTCGAGCGCGCGGCACCTGGTCCTAAGCACCTGAGATGCTCAGAAGCGCCCGCACAGCCGGCCCGCACAGGACGTTGCGCGTGCTCGGTGCGGCGCGGCCTCGGTCGACGATGCGCGGGGCATCTCAGTCAGCGTGGAAGCTTTTTCCAGCTTCCTGCACGGCTTCCGTTGTCCCCTCGACCTCCAGTCGCCCTTTTGCCTCGCGCTGGTCCCCGTCCAGTAGCTACGTAGTCCGCGGAACAGCGACAGCGGTAGCTCAGCACAACTATTGCACGCACTCCCCGACCCGTTTTACCATGAGCCAAAGCAACATCAACGAGGCCAAGCGTGCGGCTGGCTATAAAGCCGTCGACGAGAACATGAAGCCGACCTTCCGCTACGTGGGCATCGGTTCGGGCTCCACGGTTGTGTACTGCGTGGAGCGGCTCGCGCAGCTGCGTGACACGCTGCCTGTGGAGCGCATGTTCTTTGTGCCGACCGGCTACCAGTCCAAGCAACTCATTGCCGAGGCCGATCTGCCCATGATGGAGATCGACCAGTTCTCGGCCAACGAGCTCGACATCGTGTTTGACGGTGCCGACGAGCTCGACAGCAATCTCAACTGCATCAAGGGAGGCGGTGCCTGCCTGCTGCAGGAGAAGCTGGTGGGCAAATGCTCCAAGCTGTTTGTGTGCGTTGCCGACGAGTCCAAGGTGTCTCATCTGCTGGGCGAAAAATGGCACCAGGGCATCCCTGTTGAGGTCGTGCCGTTTGCCCACAAAAAGATTGCTGTTGACATCGGCCGCCTGGGCGCAGTAAAGATCACACTGCGGCAGGGCGGCAAGGCCAAGGCTGGGCCCATCATTACCGACAACGGCAATTTCATTCTCGACTGCGATTTCGGGCCGATTCCGCTCGACCAGGTCGTGGTGCTCGACCAGCAGCTCAAGCTCCTGGTGGGTGTGGTTGAGACCGGCCTTTTCGACTACGTGGCCAAGGCCTACATCGGCATGGCAGACGGCTCGGCGCGCGTGCTCACTCGTCCCAGCGACCTGGCCCTGTCCACCTACGGCAATGGGCCGCTACCTAATGGCATTCAATAAAAGCTGGCCACCAAAAATTATATAGCGTAGGAATTAAGTAGCCTTGCCTTATTCTAATATGAGCAGAGTTCCACAATCTGGTCTGGCTGCTCAGAAAGAGCAGCAACAAATCCTGTTAACGGTGGTTTCGAGCATTCAGAGCTGACGATTTCACCCGTCCGCGAGCGTTCATGCCACCAGATCGCCCAGAAGCTCCACAAACTTGCGCTGCTCGGCAACCGCAATTTCCCTATTGCCAAATAAACCTAGATTCATGGCCCGCAGCTCGGAGAGCTGTCGCTGGGCCAGTACCGTCATGTCGTTGTACACACGCATATCGAACTCTTGCAGTGACGCCTGCGATCCCCGCGCTATTACACCGCGCCGCGCAACGTACCACTGGTCCTCCTTGCGGTTCTGCGTGTCTACCATGGCCCGGACTTTTTTAAGGACT
The DNA here is from genome assembly GCA_030582755.1 of Wickerhamiella galacta. Classification (NCBI taxonomy): domain Eukaryota; kingdom Fungi; phylum Ascomycota; class Dipodascomycetes; order Dipodascales; family Trichomonascaceae; genus Wickerhamiella; species Wickerhamiella galacta. The sequence goes on along the minus strand of JAJMGW010000011.1, from coordinate 78,744 downwards.
TCGGGCGTGGCCTGGTGCTTCACAAAATGCTGAAGCTCCTTGCAGTACTGCTCATAGCTCGTCATGCCGCTAGGCACACTCACTAATCTACCAATGCTATCTAGACCACAGTTGTCCAATCCCAGAACCACCCGCTTAAGGCCGGAAAAACCGTGGCTTAAGTGACGAACTGCAGTACTGAGTTACTGACAAATCTCCTGATTTCGCGCTACTGTTCTAGTGAAATTGTACATAAGAACACTGCTCTGCGGCTATCCGAGCTCCACCGCCTGCCACGACACCATGTAGATCTAATGTAAATAGCTAAAGTCCTCATGTACGTCCTCAAAGCTCTCTCAGCCATATCACTCTAGCGACACCACACTTAGCGACCAAGCCCCATCGCTACGCTTCTGATGTCAACGTAGGTCCTGACTCTTGCCTCCCGAATCCTTCCTACAATTGATTGTTTTGACCAACTGCGCAATCCCACAATTGATGTTTCGAACCTGGCTACGCAATATCCTTGCCGAGAGTCACGTGCGTGCCCTTGCAGTTGATTTTGGCCAACCTCTCAACCCTAGTCGCACTATCTCAGTCATCAAGCCCTTCAAAGTGATCACCACACGACGCTAGCCATGGCGTCCGCGGTGTTCTTTTTGGACCAGAAGGGCAAACCGCTGCTATCGCGTAACTACCGCGGCGACATCCCCATGAGTGCGGTGGAAAAGTTTCCCATGCTGCTCATGGAGACTGAGGATGAGAACAGCGTAGTGTCCCCGTGCCTGAGCCACGAGGGCATCAATTACCTGTATATAACCCACAACAACCTGTACGTGCTCGCCCTCACTAAGGAGAACTCCAACGCGATGGAGATCCTCCTGTTTCTGCACCGCCTAGTCTCCGTCCTCACGGGCTACCTCAAAGAGCTCGCGGAGGAGAGCATCCGTGACAATTTTGTGATCATCTACGAGCTGCTCGACGAAATGATGGACTACGGGTTCCCGCAGACCACCGAGACCAAGATCCTCAAGGAGTACATTACCCAACACAACCGCATCTTCCAGCTGGTGGTTCCCCAGGTCCAAGCGCGTCCACCCGTCGCCGTCACCAACGCGGTGTCGTGGCGCAGCGAGGGCATCACCTACCGCAAAAATGAAGCCTTCCTGGACGTTGTGGAGTCAGTCAACATGCTGTGCTCTCCCAGCGGCCAAGTACTGCGCAGCGAGATCCTGGGAAGCGTGCAGATGCGCTGCTACCTTTCGGGGATGCCCGAGTTGCGTCTCGGCCTCAACGATCGCGTCATTTTTGACCACCAGTCCAACACCACCGGCAAGAAGATCGACTCTGGAGGCGCAAAGAGCGGCCGGCTTATAGAAATGGAGGACGTCAAGTTCCACCAGTGCGTGCGCCTCAGTCGGTTTGAAAACGACCGCACTATCTCGTTCATACCTCCGGACGGTGAGTTCGAGCTCATGTCATACCGACTCAACACGACCGTCAAGGCGCTTATCTGGGTGGACTGTAAGATCACCAAGTATGCCAACTCTCGTGTGGAGATTATTGCCAAGGCGAAAAGCCAGTTCAAAAAGCGGTCCACCGCGAACAACGTCGAGATCACGATACCTGTGCCCGACGACGCCGACACCCCCAAGTTCAAAAGCACTGCCGGCTCGGTCAAATGGAAGCCAGAACAGTCAGTAATCCTTTGGAAGATTAAACAGTTTGGTGGCCAACGCGAGTTTGCGTTGCGCGCAGAGCTAGGCCTGCCCACAATTCAGAGTATTGATGATCTTCTCGACAAACGGCCAATAAACGTCTCGTTCAGTATCCCTTACTTCACAACTTCGGGTATCCAGGTTAGATACCTCAAAATCATCGAGCCGAAGCTCCAGTATCAGTCCTACCCGTGGGTCCGATATATCACAAAAAGCGGAAACGACTATGCTATCCGCACTGAGGTCCGTACGGCCTAGGGTCCCAGGACTTGCGCTTGCAGCACACACCCCACGCAGATATGGCAGATCTAAAATATATATATGTTACTCATAACTCGTCACTTGAAACAATCCACAACTTGGCTGCTCCATTTTTCACGTTTGCGAATCCAGCATCCGTAACACTTTGGCTACACTGTTCACTTCGACTTGGTTTCCCTGCGTCTCCAATGCATCGACAACCTTGGTAAAATCGGCAACACGAAAGTGGCGGTGCCGAGAGAGCGTCCTGTAGGCTGCGCGCGCTGGAATAAAGGTAGCCGACGACCTCTTCGTCTTTGCAACTCCCGGCTTAGAGGCTATAGTGGTGCAAAACAACGTAGACATAGGGTCGTCCATGCACTGTGTGCACGATCCGGGGTTACCAGTACATTCTACCTCTTTCGCTGGAGAAGGAGACTCTACAGCAACGGTTTCGGATTTTTCGGGACCCGGGGGAACACTCCGCCAATCTCGCTTGATGGAGCTCTTCGCTGCTCCTGACTCAAGCACTGAGAAGGAGGGCAGTCTCCCACCAAAGCTAGAGTAGCTCGCTTGTACTGGTGGGATAACGTTTCCTCCTAGGGTCTCCAGGTCTGCAAAGTTCGCCGTATCTCGGCTGGCGGCCTCAGCACAAATGCAAGGCGTATCGTCTGTACAGAACCCACAGCGGTCGTCGGGCCTCCGAATAATCTCATCCTGGCCCACAGGAGCCGAAGAGCTGCTCGGGGAACTCGTGACCCCACTTGCTCCCTTGGTCTTGCAACACTGGCCGTCACCGCTACGGTCGCCACAGCATCCTCCAGCAGCCGACGGACTAGCCGACATAGATGGTGGGGTGGTAGCTGGGGGTGAAAGCTCCGGGATAGAAAGACGTTTGTAGGATTGGCGCTTGAAGCGCATGGTGAAATCTGTCTCAAGCGACGGTAAGCGACGGCCAAGCGGAATGGCTGGAGTCTTCCATTCAGACCCAACTAGATCGAGCCCTGAACCTTGAGGGGAGAGCGAGTTCCGTCTCCCGCGTGGAGAAAGTGAGTTTCGCCGTGCTGTGCTCGGCTGTGTAGGTGGGGTGGAGGCTGCAGACACATTGTCCTGCCTGTTGGGAACGGGAAGCTTCTGCTCTAGAACGCGATCAAGAATGTCCATATGGAGGTCGTTGGGTGTTCCGGGCGAGGACACAGAAAGCATAGCGGTAAACTGGCTTGCTGGAGGGCTTATCTGCGACATCGGAGACATCGCGGACGGAGAAAGGTGTACGGGCATAAACTGCGGGCTCTGAGTTGTCCTAAGCTGAGTGTTTTCTCGCTCTAGACGCTGTACTTGGGCCCGCAGATTGGCCTGCTCTTCGGCATGCCGACGGGCTGCTTCACTGAGCCGCCGCTCCAGCTCCTGGATCGCGCTGGCACGGCGCTCCCGAAACGCCCGCTGGGCCTCTCTATTCTGGACCTTGCGTCTGTTGATAGAACCGTCCACCACGGGCTTCCTACCTGGTTTTGGCCTAGGCGGGATGACGTATTTCTTTGAAATGTTCAGCTGGACGCCGCCCAGCCCCTGGGCGTCATCGCTGGGAGGTGTAGACCCAGGGCTGGACGCCACCTTTGCAAGTATACGCGGTTTTGGCACTGGGGCAGGTTTGGATTCCATTTCCATTGCCAAGGTGGCCGCGGAGATGTAAAAGATTATGTGTGATATCTGCTGATTGGTTAGATAACTTTATCTAACACATCAGCTGCATAAGGTCAAGGGCTCGATCAACTAGCGAGAGGGGCTCCCAAAGCCATCGTCCACCCGAAAGTGAACAAACGGCCCCTAAACCGCGCATTCTAGTGACTATTCTAGGCCAACTCGCGAACCTGCCGTAGTGCTTGACGGTCGGCCGCTTCCCTTGTAGTCATCATGATTCGTCGGCTCCCGTCCAGAGCATGGGCTATTGGGCCAGCTACCCACGGCTGTCTCCTGGGAAAGGCGCTCGCATCGCACTCGTATAACAGACACACAATAGCAGGCCGCGTATATGCGAGGACACTTTTCTCGCGAGCGGCGAAAACGGTGGCCAACAACCCTCAAGTGTCCAGCAAAGTTGCCAGCAAGTTTCCCAAGTTTATGGCTAAATACGCCAACAGCTTTGTCGGTGCGCCTGTTTCGTTTGTAACGACATTTCTAATTGTGCATGAGCTTACGGCCGTAGTCCCGCTTTTTGGCATATGGGGTGCTCTCGCGTACTTTGATATAGGCGCATCATTCGGAGTACCCGACTGGGTTGTCGACCAGGGAACTGATTTTATTCGCAAGATGGCAGAACGAAATGGTTGGACGTATCTGGCCACCGCTGAAAAAGGATCAAAACTGCTCATGCAAGGTGCGACATCGTATGCAATCGTCAAGGCGCTGCTTCCTCTGCGCCTGATATTTTCGGTATTGGTCACGCCGTGGACGGCCAAACGAGTAGTTATCCCATTTGCAAGCATGTTCGGCCGTGCTTACCGCAGAGTGTTCCGCATCAAAAGCAAGGGTGGGCCCGAAAAAGACCGCGTCTCTCAGCTTCCAGATGAGCTCAAAAAGAAAAAAGTGCCTGAGGATCCGCTCAAAAAACACTGACACACTGGAACTCAGACTGAGATATATTTAAGCACAGGTCTAGATACGTATAGTGGGGGTGCGGCACGGGCGCCTGGTATGACTCGAACTAGTTTGCGTAATGATGATCGTGGCCATGTCCATGTCCATGCGCTGCATATATGACAGGTGTTTCAGGCTCCGGGGCGTCGAGATAGAGGCATCCATCCCCGTGGAGCTCCACTTGCAAGGATGTTTCGATCCATTGGTGCGTTCGAACGCATAGGTTACCGCGGCCGGTGTCGGCAAGGGGTCCGGTTACCTTTACTTCTATGCCCGGACAGATGGCTCCAAAATTGATAAGCTTCCCCGTGCCAACGCGGTAGTCGCCAACTCGTGTCTGGGCGACGGGCACAAATATTTGAGGCGTTGCCAGCGCATGTATGACCTGGGAACCCATCAGGACTCTCGCAGAATTGATCTCGGAGGGAAGCAGTAGCCCGCGGCTATCCTCCATGACAGCTTCGCTGTGCACAAGCCGCACAGAGTTAAATACAGGCAGAAGTGCTTTGCACAATCTGCCATGTGCCAGGCGGACCTCGCCAATGAACTTTAGAATTAGCTTCAGGGGTCCAAAGTCATCAGCGAGGCGCGCTAAGGATCGGAGAGTCAAGTCATCCGTGGTGATGATCGTTGGCATGACAACTTCGACAATTTTGAATGGCTGCAGAAATCCGCTGCCTACATAGTATAGCGCGGACTTGCATGAAAGTGCCGTGAGTTGGAGCAGCAACGAGTACGGGCTTAGCTGGATCGAAAATATGAGGACCTTGTCCTTGGGTGTCCAGCGATCTTCGGCAAGTGCCTTCATCTGTGATACAATAGCACGTCCCACCTCCTCATGGCTCACTGGCCGCAGACCAGTGCTGTCAACAAATGTGAAGGCGACGGGAGACGTATCTGTGTGGTGAGGAATGGGCTCGCTCGTCTGGAACGCATCAAGAGAAGCTACCTTCTCCGTACCTTTGCCAATGCACACAGGTATTGCGTTCTTGAACGTGAAGTTACCAATATCTGCCTCTCCTACGACAACAGCGGGCTCCACGAGCTCAACCGTCTCGGCGTTCTCCAGCGTCTCGGGCGACGTCAGGAACAGTTCGATTCCATAAAGGGAGCAGGCGAGTATAATGGCAAGCGTCTCGGCACTTGAGCTGAGCGCCACCAGCACACGAGCTTGACCAGAGCCTTCACAAAGGGCCTGCAAGGCCGGCCCGTAGCGCTGAACCGCCGCAGACAGGTCAAATGGGACGTAGGAATGGCCATCTGCAGCAGCACAGAGTACATTAAAACTCTCGGACTCCCAGATACTCGCTAGCCTGAAATTGGCCAGAGACTGCGTGCCCAGCAGCGGCCGGCCATGCTCGTTGACTGCACTGCGGTAGACGGCTGACTCGCCGACAGCACGCACTTGTGAAAGCGAACTCTGGCTGGCAATGAATGCAGTGTCAACATCGGGTGGTGACAACACCAACCAGGCCACACACAGGGCCAAGCCCAGCACTACCAACCACAGGATCATCGCCAGGTCAGCTGTAGGCCCGAGATGAGTAAGCGAAAGCACTGCTGAGATGCACGCTCATGCAAAGAAATTAAGCCTGCAGCGCGTGTAACCACACAACAAACCATGGCGCAGAACACATCTGAGTTGGGCGCACATGAATATGCGGGCGCAGCGGGCGCAGCTGCAGGATTCAAAGGAGACAAGAATGCTGGGGTGAAAGAAGGCTCCAACAGCTGGGCACAAATCGCAGCAGGCCTGCTCCAGGCCCTGGCTCCCTATATTCTCAATGCGCTCAAAGCGTTAGGAAAGTATGTCATGAGTGGGCTACAGAAGCTTCCCAGCGCTTTGAAAGGCTGCAAAAGTTGTACCATCTGCGGCGATCTAGGTGACGCCAAACCCAATCCTACCAAGCCTTCCAATCCCAAGCGTGACGAGCGCAAAGACCCAGCGGATCCAAGCAAGGGTAAGCCTCAATTCATTGATTATCCTGAGCCGTTCCGCGAATCGCCGCAGAAGAAAAAGCCAAGCGAGCCGAAAAAACGCCGGTCTTCTGCAATCTCCATTCCCGAAGCGTTCGACCCCAACGTTAAATCCAAACGCTGGAGTCGCAGTGTCAGCCAAATTGTAGCTCGCAGGGCGTGAAACCAGCACTTCTCGTACACCCCAGCTTTCAATAGTCAGTAGTTTTCCTGTTTCTTTTGCTATAAATCCGCTGTAACCTGTATCCAATCTTCCCGACTGCAAAAGAGATTCTCCGCGGCCCGTATTTTGGCCGTGAAAGAAGGTCTCAAATGTCTCAAAACTGGACGGTGCCGTGAAAGAGGTCCCATGCGGGCCGAAACGGAACCGCTAAAGATCCGCTCCGCATGGCGGCGGCCCACATCCCGCTGACCTGATCAACTATCGTGACTAATATCTGCATGTGGAACAGTAGTTTAGAACTCTGATTTTGTGAAACAGTCGGCGAGAAAGTCTAACTCGGAGATGGCTTTGCACAACCTTTCACATTCGTTAGTAGAGTGATAATGTTATCCCTTGGTTGTATTTTATCACGCAGTGCTCTCCAAGCTTGCTGAAGCTCTATGCAAAATTATATCCAGTGTGTTACATTGGGCCAAGACCGTTAGAGTTCCAGGCATGACAGACGTATGCATATGCATAATCCTTGGTGTGTATAAATAGGCGGTAACTTTCAGCCACACATGTTTGCCTTGACAGTTAACATCTGATTATATCCAATGTATCTACTTGTATGGTTGCAAATTATCGCGGCCACTCTGTCTAGCGCGTATGCTGGTTTTCTTGAACCTAGTGATTGTACGTCTGAACAGATTGGTGGCGAACTATATGGTAGCACAGCTGCCGTCAGTTCTTTTTATACGAGTATTGACTTCCCGTACGAGACTAGTGTCTACGCAGAAGTCACTCCCAGTGCTGTAAGCTCAATTGACACCGTGCCACTTGCTACTACGGAGCCCGAAATAACCCCTACGGCCTTTTCTCACGGTACCATCGAGACTGCTGTGCTCAATGATCTGATTCCTGGTAGCCGTCCAGGTAACATAGAAGAGGCTCAATTTCCCCATGACGATTTCACCACCAACCACCAGGATGCTGATGGATCGGACGCAGAGGACTTTGGACAACATGGTGTCGGTACCTTTAGTACCTCTAGTGCTAGTGCTAGTGCTAGCACAAGTGTTTCGGCTAAGGAATCTGCTGCTGCGACAGGAAATGAAGAAACAGCTATCTCCTTCCCTCCCGGTACCGTCGAGGCTGCTGCATTCGACGAGCTGATTTCCGGTGGCCTACCAGTCACCATAGATGGCACTCAGTTTTCCAGTGAAGATATCGCCACTCATCAAAAGGGCGCTGATGGAACCATTACCATTGGATTTAACGACAAAAAGAAGGAACTGGCCCGAGAGATCTTCGGCAAACACAAGGATACTCCAGTTATGCAAGAACATGAGTCTTCACATGACGAGCACAGCGCTGCATCATTGGAATCTCATAATAGTATGCCCGCCGGCAGTGAAAGCTTGGAGACAAGTGCTATGACAGCTACGGAGAGGCCTCAGACCGAATCTAGCCAGTCAAGCTTTCACACTAACTCTCCTGAGTCCAATATCTACGCATATGACCACGACAAACCCCAGATCACTGCCACGTTGCCTGCTGATTCCAAATATGATCACGATAGTACCTCAGCCATTGCTACATCGTCTGCTGGTACAGGAACAACTGTGGATGCAAACACTCTTGAACACGATAGTAGGTCAGTCATTGCCACATCGTCTGCTGGCACAGGAACAACTGTGGATGCAAACACCTCTGAACACGACAGTACCTCAACCATTGCTGCATCATCTGCTGGTACAACAACTGTGGACGCAAACTCTTCGGAACACCGTCACGAGGAGCACAATAATAGCGAAACTGACATGTCTCTTCACGAGCACCATGATGAGGAATATACTGATTATCACCACGATATCCAAACAACTGTTTTTAGTGAGTTCGTCACCTACTGCTCCAGTCCCACGACCCTTGTGGTTGGAGACAAGACTGCTACAGTGACTGAAGCTACATCGGTGACCCTGAAAGATGTGACTCTCACGGTTACGGAGACTCAGCCAGCAACAACAACTGTTGTCAGTGAGTTCGTGACTTATTGCCCGAGCCCCACGACCCTTGTGGTCGGAGACAAGACTGCTACAGTGACTGAAGCTACATCGGTGACTCTGAAAGATGTGACTCTCACGGTTACGGAGACTCAGCCAGCAACAACAACTGTTGTCAGTGAGTTTGTGACTTATTGCCCGAGTCCCACGTCCCTTGTAGTTGGTGACAAGACTGCTATCGTGACTGAAGCCATGTCAGTGACACTGAAGGATGTAACACTCTCTATCACCGACACAGAGTATGCTTCGGACAGCCACCATGCTACTCAGACTGAGATACAGCCTGCAACAACGGTCGTCAGTGAGTTCGCGACCTACTTCCCCAGTCCCACGACTCTTGTGGTCGGTGATAAGACTGCTACCGTGACTGAAGCTACATCGGTTACCCTGAAAGATGTGACACTCACTGCTACGAAGACCCAGCCTGCAACAACGACGGTGGGGAAGTTTGTCACCCACTTCCCCAGTCCCACGACCCTTGTGGCTGGAGACAAGACTGCTACCGTGACTGAAGCTACGTCGGTAACATTGAAGGATGTAACACTCTCTGTCACTGAGACGCAGGGTGTCTCAGACAACTATTATGCTGTTCAGGCCGAGTTGCACAGCGTATCCCAGACACCTATCATGCTGCAGCCAGTAACAACGGTGGCCAGCGAGTTCGTAACCTACTGCCCAAGTCCTACAACTCTTGTGGTCGGAGATAAGACTACCACTGTTACTGAAGCCACATCGGTGACCCTGAAAGATGTGACTCTCACGGTTACGGAGACTCAGCCAGCAACAACAACTGTCGTCAGTGAGTTCGTGACTTATTGCCCGAGCCCCACGACCCTTGTAGTTGGAGACAAGACTGCTACAGTGACTGAAGCTACATCGGTGACCCTGAGAGATGTGACTCTCACGGTTACGGAGACTCAGCCAGCAACAACAACTGTCGTCAGTGAGTTCGTGACTTATTGCCCGAGCCCCACGACTCTTGTGGTTGGAGACAAGACTGCTACAGTGACTGAAGCTACATCGGTGACCCTGAGAGATGTGACTCTCACGGTTACGGAGACTCAGCCAGCAACAACAACTATTGTCAGTGAGTTCGTGACTTATTGCCCGAGCCCCACGACCCTTGTGGTTGGAGACAAGACTGCTACAGTGACTGAAGCTACATCGGTGACCCTGAAAGATGTGACTCTCACGGTTACGGAGACTCAGCCAGCAATGACAACTGTGCTTACAGAGTTCGTGACCTACTGCCCCAGTCCCACGACCCTTGTGGTTGGAGACAAGACTACTACAGTGACTAAAGCTACATCGGTAACCCTGAAAGATGTGACACTCACAGTTACGGAGACGGAGCCAGCAACAACAACGGTGGTTACCGAGTTTGTGACCTACTGCCCTAGTCCCACGACTCTTGTGGTTGGAGACAAGACTGCTACAGTGACTGAAGCCCAATCGGTGACATTGAAAGATGTGACTCTCACGGTTACGGAGCCGCATCCTGCAACAACGACAGCAGTAGGGGAGTTTGTCACCTACTTCTCTAGCCCCACGACTCTTGTGGTTGGAGACAAGACTACTGCCGTGACAGGAGCCATCTCAGTAACACTGAAGGATATAAAATTCACTGCTACTGAGAAGCAGAATACCGCAGGCACCGATAATGCTATCAAGACGCATGCAGGACACTCTAGAGTGGAGTTGACAACCGTGACAACTGATTTTACCACTTTCTGCCCCTCCCCAACAACTTTGGTTGTGGGAGAGCAGACAGTGATGGTAACGCAACCACAGATGGTGACCATCACGGGAGCCCCTATCACAACTACTATGGCCGTGCCGTCCTCTACAGAGACTGGTGATTCGATACTGCACGACATCTCCGCCTCTTCCGTGACGGTTCCTGATCATTTTGACGTGCCGAAGGGTGACGTGGGCACCATGCCGGCTGGGTCCGCCCACTACTACACTGACACTGCCGCAACGAACACGCCCGATCACACCATTTACGTGACGAGCGGCATAACCATTACAATCAATGGTGCTCCTGGCACACCAGCACCTACGCATGACCATGACGGTCACACCCAGGGCGGAGACCTGCCCACACTGACTGGTGCCGGTACTCCTCCCTCCGGGCCTGCAGGCTACCCTGAGCAAGCGAAGGGCGAGTACTCGACAGAGGAGGTGCCGACTGGTGCCGGTACTCCTCCCTCCGGGCCTGCAGGCTACCCTGAGCAAGCGAAGGGTGAGGACTCGACAGAGGAGATGCCGGGTTCGCCGGGCCCCATACTAACGTCCGGCGCGGAAGACTATCCTTTCATTCTCGATAACGTCGCAGGCACGGTCGCGCCGTGCTCGACTCTGATTGCCTTAGCTGCAGCTGCGTTCTTTTTGTTTTAAATAGAAGCCATAGTACTTAATTAGATTGCAATAATAGTAACATTGTTTATGCTTCACCTAGGCTACAATCACAGCTCGCTGGAGGTATCACAAGACTAGTCTTACCAAGCACAGTCGCTGGTACAGCCAAGGACCGCGTAGATCCATAGCTGGCAATGGAAACAGCGGAGCGGCTGGACCGCGCGGTCACAGAACTGAGCCAGCGTGGCTTGGTGCAGGCTGCAAAATGGGCATCGGAGGCCCTCGTATCTATGGAAGTCGCGTTTACGCGGGCGCAGCCCGCAGCACTGGACCAGCGAACTGTAATGGCGAAAATATATTTCGACTGTCACGAGTATGACCGGTGCTGGCACTATCTCCGAGGGACTGAGGACGCGGTTGGGCGGTTTCTGCGCTTATACGCCCGGTATATCGTGGGCGAGAAAGAAAAGGAGAACGCTTGCGACAGCCTGTTTGGCACCCAGGGAATCGCAATGCAGAACCCTTATCTTCCAGAAATACTCGAAGAGATACTCGGGACGGTTGGTTACCGCGAGGATTCCTACATGATGTATCTGCTGGGAGTCGTGTTCAGGCACCAAAAGCAGGCCAGGCGGGCGAAGGAAGCCCTCGTGGCCAGCGTAACCTTGCAGCCCTGCAACTGGAGTGCGTGGAAGGAACTACTGCAATGTGTCAAGAACCTCAAGGACATGACTGAGCTTTTCAGCGAACTAACGCATATCGACGCGCCAGCCATGCTCGAGCTGTTTAAAATATACGTTTACCAGGAGTTTTACCAGCCAGAGTCATCAGTGTCCGGTGAGCTGGCTCAAATGAAGAAACTGTTCCCAAAGTGGGTGTTTTTGGAGGTACAATGTGCGTTGATGAATGTGCACGATCTCAACTACGACGTGGCCGAAAAAGCGTTTGAAAAGATATTGAACGAGGATCCGTACCGGCTGGAGGAGCTTGACCTGTACTCCAATGTTTTGTACATAACCGAACAGCGCGCCAAGTTGTCGTACATTGCGCAACTCGCGGCGAAGACCGACAAGTACCGGGCCGAGTCATGCTGTGTCGTTGCAAACTACTACAGTCTGCAAGGCGAGCACGAAAAAGCTGTCAGTTACTATCAGCGGGCTCTGATATCTAACCGTAGCTACTTGCCAGCCTGGACGCTACTTGGGCACGAGTTTGTCGAACTGAAGAACACGCACGCTGCAATCGAGTCGTACCGGGCAGCGGTGTCAATAAACAGGAGAGACTACCGCGCTTGGTATGGCCTCGGGCAGGCCTACGAAGTTCTGGATATGATCAACTACAGCCAGTATTACTTCAAGCAGGCGCTGGCGCTTCGTCCCAACGACACAAGGGTGTGGGGAGCATTGGCCAACTCATACGAGAGGCTACAGGAGTATGACCTGGCAATATCTGCATACCAGCAAGTACTACACATCATGGCTGGTGACTCGTACACCTGCTTCAAGCTGGGTATACTTTTCGAGCAGAAAAATGATTTGGTCCAGGCAGCCAACTACATGAGAATATGTGTAGAAGCCGAGGATGAATACGAGGTTGTTTGGCTGGGACAAGCACGTATGTGGCTCGCTCGCCAAGCCCTCAAAGAAGGCAACTGGGCCGACGCACATGAACATGCCCTCACAGTGAGTGAGGCAAGTGAATACGGCGCAGTGCTCGAGGAGGAGGCTAGGGCGATTATCCGAGATGCTACAAACAGACTGCGCGCCGACGCCCACTCGTCATCGGGCTTTCAGTTATAGCAAGGATGCTGCAACGCACAGTTGCGGCTGCAGTGAAATAGTAGATCAATAAATTAAAGGATTTGGTGGTACATACGGCCAACTAACCAGCTACTGGGGATGGGGAGTTTGGGTGTGCTCAGGCTCGCTGAATGACTGACTGGCACTTGAGTCCCTCCTTCCGGGAAGTGGGGGATCAAGTTTGTAGCTCGCGACTTGTGCCGTACTGACTTGCTGCTCCTCAATGAAAGCGCGAAGCTTTTTGTTCTTTTCTGCAGTCTCCAGCATAAAGGCATACACCTTTTGTAAAATAAGCGATTTGGGTGCCTGATCGGTGGATATACTGGGAACGAGGCTCGCCAGATCAGTGAAGAGGTTCTTGATAAGGTCGCGGCGTCGTTTTTCACTGTTTATGTGGTTCAAGCGAATCTGGTCCTCCGACAGATAGTCTCGGCGTCGGCGTGGGTACCCTCGCGCATCGCTGCTATCTCGTGAGCTGCTGTCATCCTGCACATACCTCTTTTTGCCCTGGGTGGTGGCTTTGTTCTCAGCGAGCTGCGATTCATTTATTGACGTAACGTGCCGAGACATGATACGCTGCGCTTGAGTCTGCGCACCGGCCATAGCAGCCACATTCTGCGCGTTGCTCACCATGGTCGGTATTTGTGCAAAGCCCTTGTAGAACTCCGAGCTATTGGCAATAGATTGCGGGTCAAGATTAAACTTCGGCACCAGATAGGGGTTAAAAGGACCACCATTACCCATGCGTCCGTCTTGTGCTCCGTTACTGGCAAATGTAGCGCTTCCACTGTTCGGTGGTTGAGTGGCCTTAGACTTATCGGGAGGCCGGAACGGGTTACTTGGTTGCTTGTGGGCAACGCCCTGAGGAGCCGGCTGAATTTGCAGTCCCGATACCGCTGAGTCTTTGCGTATCTGCTGGAGTGACGGCAGTGCACCGCCATCGCCAGGTATGTGCTCATGTTGTGACTGGGGGCGAGGTGCCCTGGGATCAGAAGGCTGGCTGGGGATTCGAACGTTATTGAGGGCCGGCAGATGAACGGGACCATGGCCCGGTTGTGTCATGTAGAGGCCTGGATCGAGCCAGTAAATTTCCTCGCGGGCACTGGCTCCCCGAGGGTTACGAAGTACCTTCTCGAAAAAAGCAGTGAACGCGTCTTGCTCCTTCTTGTTGAGAAGTGGGATTGTCATCGTATCGGAGTTGGGTTTCTCCTGAAATGCGCCATCTTCTGGGTACTTTTGCGAAAACAGGTCGTAGGCTTTATTGAAATCGTCCGGCAGCTCGCTGTCGTCCGCGGTGTGTGACGGCGCTGCCTCGCGGGTGTCTGAGTGCGTATTCATCTGGACTACTGAATATCACACACACGATCTATTAACGACTGGCCCTTGGCTTGCCACGGTTTGTGATAAAAAGAGGTGTGCAATGTCCACTCCACACTGCTTACAAGTTATAAGGTCAGCACAGCCGTGATGGATGGGGGAGCCCAGCATGGAGGGTATGGCGTCCCGAAACACTGCGACCCGAGACAGTGCGGGGAACTATAGCGGAGGATCCTGCGCCTTGGCGTCGGCAATCGGTGGTCGTGCACTGTGCAAGGACGCAAGTTGCAAGGGACCCCGCCGAACGCTCTCTTTCAAGAAAAACAAAACCATATGCCTTACCGCCAGAGAACGATTCTATCAGTGAGAAACGTGGGGCCGCCTTCATATGGAGCCACATGCGTCACATGCTGCCATTCCCCACGGAATTGTCTTATCCTTGCCCTATCCGAGATCAACCTTAGGAAAGCCCATGTGATCCAAAAACAGTATTATATAACGGGGCTGTGAGTGCCAGGTGAGGAGGACATGGGTGGGGGAGAGGGGGGAGTAAACTAAAATCCAAAATATTATCTCAAAGCTTATTAGTCTAGTCTCAAGATTCTAGCACGGCTCTGCACTACAGCCCCTAAGTCTCAAGGGTGCATGTGGATCAGCTGTAGGTCTACGGGGATGGAATCGTCACAAACTGGTGCGTTTCCATCGTCCAAAAGAAGAACATGGTTCCACGAGGGGCACACAACAGTGCGCGCATTCTGCTGTGGGACGAGTAGTGTGTTTTCAGCTTGAAACCCGTAGCCCGTGTTCCATAGCGAATCGTTGACCAGGAAAATGTTGCGGTCAGTAAACTTGACGCACTGCAGCGGGTCTGGCTGCAGCACAATGCCATATTCAGGCATGTACACACCGTGGAACTCTTGAGCCACGTTGTATGGGTCCTGGATGCCCATTGTCGCGTCCCCATAGACTGTCACGATCTTCTCGTTGACGTCTGAAACAGAGGGATTCAGAGTCATGAGAGCGAAAACCTGGCCGGCCATGAGGTCCGTGATGACCTGTTGCGCAGCAACCAAGATGGAAAGCAGACAAAACACGATAAGCTTTACGTCTTGCATGATTGAAGTGGGGACGTCAAACAAAGTGACACCCTATATCCTGGCCGCGTGGCACGGTTTAGCAGACGTCCGGGGCTGTCCATGCACTGTACTTGCCAGCAAAGGCACCTCAGAGGGTGCCCGTCTGTTTCAGGCATCTCTTGTTGCCGGATCATTTGTCACTTAGATGCGTACCCGGGTGCTGCCACGTGAAACCAACTGAGCTCGATCAATTGCCTGTTCCTAGCAGCAGGGGTCGCCTCGGTGGCTCCCATCCTAGGCAACATAACTGACCGACCTACCTTTTATTCTTGTGCATTTAAAGATTTTCACACTTTGAAGATTTTGTGACAAATATCTATGGCGTCATAATTCTACTTTCCTAATTTGCTGTGTGCAGACCTACTCTTGCACCTACTCTTGCACCTACTTGCGACCAGTCCGCGAATCCAGCCAGTCAGCAAATGTCGCGAGACCAAAGTCGAGTGCTTACGTGGGACAAATTTTTCATCTCCAACATGGCGCCGCTAGCACGTCCAGAGAATGTGCTGAAGCGCGCGGAGGAGTTGGAGGCTATGGAAAAGCCCACTGCGGCTCTGGAGTTGCTATATGAAACGGTCCTGTCCAAACGGACCCGTAATGTGTCCTTGTCGCACCTGGAGCCTATCGTTGTCCGGTTTGTTGAGCTGTGTGTGCTCCTTCGTCGGGGGAAAACAGTCAAGGACGGTCTGCATCAGTACAAAAAGCTCGTTGTTCCGGCAAACCCTGGCTCTTTGGAGACAGTTGTCAACCGCCTCTTGGAGGTGAGCGAGAAACGTGTGACTCAGGCCCAGGCAGCCGCTGAACAGATTGTGGTGGATGACGAGGACTTGGAAGCCGAGCAGACCCCAGAAGACCTTATATTGAGCACTGTGTCCAGTGAGCAGACAAAAGACCGCACTGATCGCGAGGTGGTCACCCCATGGCTAAAGTTTTTGTGGGAGGCCTACCGTTCCGTTCTAGATGTGCTCCGCAACAACTCTAACTTGGAAGCTCTCTACGCCAAGGTGGTGTACCAGGCCTTCCAGTTCTGTCTCAAATATCAGCGAAAGGTCGAGTTCCGCCGTCTTTGTGAGCTTCTGCGCAATCACCTTCAGATGGCCGCTCAACAGGCCAAGATGCCTAACCAGACGAGCCCTATCGATCTGACGGATCCGGATACTCTCCAGCTGTTTCTCGATACGCGTTTCGAGCAG
Organism: Wickerhamiella galacta; assembly: GCA_030582755.1. Classification (NCBI taxonomy): domain Eukaryota; kingdom Fungi; phylum Ascomycota; class Dipodascomycetes; order Dipodascales; family Trichomonascaceae; genus Wickerhamiella; species Wickerhamiella galacta. The sequence goes on along the minus strand of JAJMGW010000011.1, from coordinate 62,182 downwards.
CTGAACGCCGCCGTGAAATTGGAACTCTGGCAAGAGGCATTCCGCTCTGTCGAGGATGTCCACACCCTTCTCACAGTATCGCGCCGACCCATCAAAATCTCCAATATGGCCAGTTACTACGAGACTCTGGCGCGTATTTTTGCTGTGTCTAACAACCACCTTTTCCACGCCGCTGCGTGGGCCAAGTTTTACTCGATGGTGTACCACACCAGACACAGCGCGCCCGAAGGTGAGTTGCAGCGTATTGCATCGTTCTTTTTGTTGTCTGTGCTGTGCATTCCTTTCGGCAGTGGCGACGGAGATGCGAGCGCGGGCCCCAGCTTCCTTGCTTCCGGGGCTGCTACTTCGTCGCTCACAAACTCCAAAAATCTGAGATTGAGTCACCTGCTAAACCTGTCTCGTGTGCCCTCGCGCGAGTCGCTAATGGCCACCGCAATGGCCAAGAACGTTCTTGACTACGTTAGACCCGAGATTAAAGATCTCTATAATCTGCTCGAGAAAGACTTCCATCCGCTGACCATCAAGAGCCGGCTGACACCAATTATCGAGACTATTGGCAAAGTCAAAGTGTACCAGCCTTACGTCAAGGCTCTTCTCCAGGTGATAACTTCAAGTGTATTCCTCCAGTTAAGCCAGAGTTATACCACCGTGAAACTTGACTTTATCGTTGGTCTAGTCAACTTCCCCGCACCGTTTGATCTGTCGGCTATCGAGGTCGAAAAACTTCTCGTTTTCGGCTCTGGAAATGGAGACTACAAGGTCCGAGTTGATCATAAAAGACAGTCGGTGACCTTTGTTGACGCATTCTCCTCATCTACCCCCGTTACCAGCGCCAACTCCCTCGAGCCGACTCCTGCCGTTATGGTTCGCAATCAGCTCCGAGATTTTGCTACCGCGATCTCTGCATCAGTTCCTAAGGTTGACGCGAGCGAGGGCTCCAGAAAGGAGGCTTGCCTCCGCGCCCTTCTGGAATCAGCTAGAGATGGTCTCAAGGCTGAGAACGACGCGTTCCTCAACAGAAAGCTTTTGCAGGAAGAGAGGCAGCAGAAGGCCAAGCAGCTTCAAAGAGCCCGGGAGGCGGAGGCTGCGCAGGCTCGCGCAGCCAAGATGGTGGCGGAGAAAGAAGCTGAACGTATCCGTATTGCAGAAGAGCAGCGTGGCCGTGAAAACGAGCGCATTCGTCGTGAGCGCAAGATCATTGAGGACGCTGCTAAGAGAAAGCTTGCCGAGGAGATTAACTCTAAGGGTGTGATCCAAGTTGATATGAACAAGCTTGACGAACTCGATGCCGACAAACTCCAGCGCATGCAGCTCGAGCAGCTTGACAAGGAGTCTAAAGACCTTCGTGTTCGCATGCGCGGTGTTGCTCGCCGGCTTGACCACCTTGAGCGTGCTTACCGGAAAGAGGAGGCTCAGCTTTGGGTCAAGGACGCGGAGGCGCAGGCTGTCAGGGACAAGGAAGCGCATGTTGCGCGCCAGGAAGCCTTCATAAAAGGTTCCAAGGCCCGTAAGGAGTACGCACAGGCCGCCAAAAGCCGCTTTGACCGTATGGTTCCTGTCTATGACGAGTACCTTAAGCAGTTGGATGAGCGACGCCAACAAGCTTTCGTTGCGGCAAAGACCCAGAATGACCAGCTACTCGAGGACGCCAAAAACAAACGAAAAGAAGAGGTCCTTGCGGAGCGCGAGCGTGTCGCAGCCATCGAAAAAGAGAAGGAGGAGCGGCTGGCCAAGGAGGCAGAAGCCAGAAGGCAGCGCTTGAAGGAAGAGGAAGAACGCAGACAACATGTGTATGTCCCCGGTGCTCTACGTTCTCAAGACGAACATACTCCTCGTGCTCCCCTGGCAACATCTCCGGCTCCCGAAGCCGCATCCCAGCGTGCATCACCGTTCGGTGGTGCTAGACCTGTCAGCACTGAGGCTAAGGCTGGCTCGCCGTTCGGTGGTGCTAGACCTGTTAGCACTGAGCCAAGGGCTGGCTCACCCTTTGGTAATGCCAGGCCTGTTCCTGTAGGTGCCAGCGCTCGGACACCTGCTACTGCTAGTGCTCAGACATCTGCTCCCAAGCCGTCGCCATTTGGCAACGCCAAACCCGTGACCTCCAGCTCACCATTTGGAGGTGCGAAACCTGTCACAACGGGTTCTTCGCCATTCGGTAACGCTAAGCCAGCATCGTCGGGCTCTTCTCCGTTTGGAAATGCTAAGCCCGTGTCCACCAAGCCATCTCCTTTCGGCAACGCTAAGCCAGTGGCAACGAAGTCGGCCTCGCCATTTGGTGCGGCTAAACCAGTTGAAACTGCACCAAAAACAGATCAAGAACCTGCAAACAAACCTTCACCTTTTGGGAATGCGCGTCCTAAACCAGTTGGCCAAACCGGCTCAGGACCCTCGCAGGGTCGTTACATGCCACCATCGCGCAAATAGTGAGATTTGGGACTATGCTAGTAAGGATGTAAAAATTTATCATGAATTTAACAGCCATTTTCACGCCCAAATTACTATAGTACGTTTTAGATGCAATTTATCCGATGCTAAAAGAGAGCCAGGACTGGTAGCAGGACCAATAGGTAGCCCCCAGTGGTATGCAAGCGGGGTCCATCGTTAGATTTTCCCACATCTGACGAGGATGATGATGCGGAGGATAAGGATGATGCAGCTGTCTCCTGGGCAATTGCACTATGTTTCTGTGACTCAATTTGGGTCGCTTCGGCTTTGCCAGACCGACCGGAGGCCGTGGCTGCGGTATCGGAGGCTGTTTCGAGAGGCTGTCCTGCGACTGTCAGTGAGACAGTGGCGCCCTCGATATTGCTGGCACTGCCAATATACTGGTTATTGCCGTACAACGGGACCGAACTCGAACCAGGAGCGATGGTACTTTGCCACTCTCCAGATACAGTCCTAGAACCAGCACCTGCACTAGTCGCCGGTTTGCCTGGTACGGCCACGCCAGACAGGCCACCAGAGATTGGAACGACATTTTGTTCCCTTGCGCCGTGCTTTCGACGGGCCAGAAACACTTTGTTATTACGGCCATCGAAGATGGTATATGCGGCTTTGAAAAAGGAATCGCCCAGAATGTTGTTCATTGAGCCCATAATACTAAGAGCTTGGACGCCTTGAGGCCCATCAGCGCCCCAGATGTACTCACCAGGCACAAAAAGCTCTTTCACAGGCAAGTCTACGTTGAAGTTTCCCAGTTGAACCGTGACGAACCCCTTATACTGATCCGTGGTGCCGTTAGTGTAGTAGGCGTTATAAGAGTTTTCGAGGGTCAGGTTGTAGAAGTCGCCAATGCTTTTGACGAACTTAGTGGGAAGAAGCGTCATAGGTGACCCACTATCGAGGAAACATGGCTGCAGTACGTCGCTCGTCTGATTGTTGAACCCAACCTTGTCGAGCCCGATTGTGTAGAAACCAGAGTACGAGCTCTGAGAGTTGTTTAGAACATCATAGCTGTAGATTGGATACTCGATCTGAGACAGATCCATCCCGCCAAAAGTGATGTCACCACCAGTTTTGTCTAGTGAGATAGAGAATGCGGAGGAACTGGTGACGCCGTCGTCGAAGAAAGCTTCGGGGAGTGTCTTGTATCCGTCAGGTCCAGCACCCGCAATGTGAGGGCTCAAGCCCATGAGTCCGGGAATGCCGGCACCAGTAGCATACTGCGATACCAGCCCGAACGAGAAGTTGCTCGTGGTCTGCTTGGTCCCGTCCCCGGGTATGGTGAATGTGTCGGAGCCCCATTTGCCAAAGTACTGTCCGGAGCCATACTGGGCATTTAGGCTATCATTTTTCTGCACGAACGTGTCCGACTTGTTGGGGAGAAACTGCGGTGCGTTCTTAAACGTGGTCTTGGGTCCGTAAGCCCAAGTTATCGGGCTACCCGTGTCGATGATCATCTCGATTTTCTGAGGAGGCGAGCCAACATCCACATAGGTATAATAAAAGTTGTACGAGGATGTCAGATATGTCTGGTCGGGCACCGTGTTACGGCTAAAGAGGCTTCGGTCAAAAGATACAAATTTGCGACCTTGATGGTCTGCGATTCCTAGCCGTGCCGGGGAGTTCTTGGTGGTAAAACGTAATTGGAGAGATCCCAGCGCCAGCGCTAGTATGTAAAAATACACAAATAACATGGTGTATCAAGTCCGTAGTTGTTATTACTATTTATACGACTCGGTGGGCAAGTGACGTCATGCATCATGCAGGGGCACAAAAACTCTGGAATGGGGGTGATCAAACGGTTGCGGTAACAAGATGACGCTCAATATAACGTAGTGGAATTAGGAAATTATCGCCATGTCACACGCCCTGATGCTCCTAACCCCTGCAAATAGGGGTTTACTTGGTAGCGCTCCGGGTGCTTAACGTCACGTTGCAGAGTAGTCTGAGTGTGGTCTTCGGCGACCGAGGGCAATCGCTGAGTAAGTGTCTGCCAAGAGCGACACTGGTACTGGTCCGAGCTCCGCCTCTTCTCCACACTAACCAAAAATACGACTCTCAGAATAACTGGGTCGATAGCAATGTTCGAGTCGAAGTTCCCGTACTGCAGTACACGAAACAATGCGCTTGTCACGGCTCGACGGGTACGCAGCAACCCTAAACACTGACAGTTTCAGGTGTGCCAGTCGGGTTTCGAATTGCAGATCACACCGGCGTTTATTAGTTTTGAAGTAGTTTGGCGCCGTTTGGCATCAGAATGCAACGCCAGGACCTTGGGTCCCCTGGATTTATTTACTGGTATAGCTTTAGCATAATCTGGGGTACGGCCAAAGCTGGGGCAGCGCTGATCGTGGTCAACGGCGATCTTTTGTTTACTGACTGGGCTTGTCGAGCTCAAGGGTGGCCTGCGCGCATTGGATCGTTACTCCTGCTTGGTTAGGGTTCGAAATTGACGTCGAGTTAGGAGGGGTCGGCTAAAACTGTTGTAAGTCTGGGCACGGGCTCAGCTGACGTATATGTGTGTATATGAGTGTCAATATTATAATGGGTAAAAAATAAACGGAATATCTCGGCAGAGGACATATACTTAGCCATTTATAATCCGCGTGTCGATTTAGGTGTCAGTTTAGGGGCGATTGGGCCTGACGTGAAATTGGACCGCGCCAAACTAGCCACCACTCCGAACCCTATGCTTGGTGCGTGTTCGTGTACCTAACGCCGTAGTAATATGCTTGGTGCGTGTTCGTGTACCTAACGCCGTAGTAATAATGAACATTCGCGCTCACCTCTTCCCAGCATGTCACTGTTTTCTGCAGTCGGCTCGGGCGTTCCGAGCATCTTTCCGAACAAAAAGCACCCGCTAAAGCCTCCGCAGAACGCTGGCTCCGCGTCTGTCCAGACCAACAAGTTCTACGACAACTTTCTGCTCGGAGACGGGACTCTGCCCGCGTATCCGCATCCGTACTCAGTGTGGTGGACAAACACCAAGGACTTCTACGGACTGGGTGTATCGCATGTTCCGGCCAACCAGCGCGTGTTTGGGCCCAAGCCCGACTCGAACCCGGCCCAGTTCTACTTCAACCCGGTCAAGATCATGTCGTTCTGTTTTAGCGCCGAGCAGTTTGAGAACGCGCCTCAGCTGTCGACATCGGCATGGGGTCCTCTGTCCGTTACAGCCACCCTATCGGCGAACGGCAGCAGCGTGAGCTTCCCCATTGTCAACGGTATGGGGTTCGTGACTGGTATCTACTCTGGACTCAAGCCTTTGCTGTCGTCGCAAGTGGGCTTCAAGACGGTCGAGAAGCCAGTGATTCTGCGCCGGGGCTTGTCCAAGCTCAAGGTCCTTTTAGAAAATAACGTCACCTGGCTCATCTATGTGCTCTCCCCGTCTGGCAACACGGCCAATTTCAACCAGAAAGACCCCCAGCACATTGGTGTTGAGAGCATGGAGTCTCCGCTGATTGTGCAGGCCACCATCATGTATGATCAGAACATGGAGGCTGTTGCGGACAGCGCCGCGGGCGCCTATCCTGTGAGCGCGTCTTTGGGCGGCGGGGTTACTCAGGACTACGATGTCGCCAAGTACAGCATTGACTACCAGCTGCAGGGTGGTTCTACGGGGGGTGGTACGTTGGTATATGCGCTACCCCACCATGTAGATTCGTTTACTTCCACAATGAACGGCAAGGTCACGAATTTCACACTAGATTCCACTGTGATGGGCCCCATGCGTCTCTGCGTCACCAATACCCTGGAGATGTACGAGCGGTTGCCGCGCGACGTGGGGTTTCTTCCCTGGACAGTCCAGAAACCCGCAGGCGACGACAAGTTCAACATCAACAATTTCAGTGCCAATGATATAAACGTCCTAGCCCAGTTGGCAACGAGCGAGACGAACCTGGACCTGACGCAGGCAACGAATCTGAACTCGATGTATTTCAGTGGCAAGGCAATTGACAAGTATGCTTTCATACTTCTCGTGGCCAAGTATATCATCCGCGACAACGGCCTGGCCCAGTCTCTCCTAAAGAAGCTCCAGGCCGCATTCCAAACGTTTACATCGAACAAGCAACAAACGCCGTTGTGTTATGACACCGACTGGAAAGGCATCATCTCTCAGGCTGGACTGACCGATCCAATGGCCGACTTCGGCAATACCTACTACAACGATCACCACTTCCACTATGGATACTTCATCCATGCTGCGGCTGTGGTCGGTAAGGTGGATAAAGAATTCAATGGCACTTGGACAAAGGACAATGCTGATTGGGTCAATGCGCTGGTACGGGATGTCGCTTCCTTCGGCGATGACTCGTCCTTCCCGACGTCTCGAAACTTCGACTGGTTCCAGGGCCACTCACTGGCTCACGGTCTATTTGCTGCAGGAGATGGCAAAGACGAAGAGTCGTCTTCTGAAGACTACCACTGCTTTTACGGGATGAAACTCTGGGCATCAGTGATTGGCGACAAGAACTTGGAAGCACGTTCCAATTTGATCCTGGCCATTGAGCGTAGAGCCATGGGCTCCTACTTTCTGTACCTTGACAACAACACTGTCGAGCCCAAACAAATCATCCCCAACAAAGTCAGTGGCATCAAATTCGAGAACAAGATTGACCACACAACATACTTCGGCACAAACCTCGAGTATATTCAGGGGATTCACATGATCCCCATCACCCCTATATCGTCCTTCATTCGATCACCCGACTTTGTGCAACAGGAATGGAACGAGCTCATCTCGAAAATAGTGGATAACGTTGACTCGGGATGGAAAAGCATTCTACAGTTGAACCGCGCACTTTACGATGCGAAGGACTCTGCTGAATTCTTCGCGTCTTCGTCGTTTCAAGCCAAATGGCTCGACGACGGACTATCGCACACATGGGCTCTTGCGTTCTCCAAGGGCGTCATATAAGCAGTATGACCATTGTCAGTACTTTCAAATCTTGTCCGTAGTATAGATACATATTTATTCTGCACTCAGAGCTAGCGTCAAAGTTTGGTTTGCTCCAAGCTTGAGCTTACTTGGCGCGCAGCTCGCTGCCCACTCAAATATGCGCCATGAACGAAAGTCGCGCCCTCCATGGTTGTATGCTCGCCTGCAAAAAAGATCTTGTCTAGACCGGTTTCGAACGCTCGCACGGCAGACTCTCTGTCATGGCCAACCTCGTACGTGGAGTAAGCGCCACGAGAGTAGGGGTCTGAAACCCAATTAGAAGTGACCACTGCAGTAGGGGTCTGAAACCCAATTAGAAGTGACCACTGCAGTAGGCTGTGCAACCACAGATTTTGGCAGCTTGATAAGCTCCAGGTAGGGCTTTACAAGCTCAAATGCATTTTTGGGATGGGCCTCAACTTTACGAATGGCATCGTTAGATACCAGAACCCCCAAGATCTTGCGGATTTTCCCGTGTACTGAGTACCAGTTATAAACAAGTGCTGGGGCATCGCCAGTTATAATGAACTTTTCGGTTTCTGTAGGCCAAAAAACCGAGTCAAACTCGAGGTAAACCTTTCCAATGGCCGCCGTGCTTGTGGTCTTCAAGGCTTGCTCGAGCACCGGGCTCAGTGGTGGCTGGAACTTTACGTTTCCGTCCTTGAGCACACCAACAGGAAGAGTCACAATGACCCTTTTGGCAGTGTAATCGCCGCTGGAAGTGACGACTTTCACCTCGTTCCCGTTGTCAATAAGCTCCTTGACCTCAACGCCTGATTTGATTTTTGAGCTGTCAACTTTCTTCTGTATAGCGCTCAGGATTTGACCGTAGCCACCAACAATCGCTTTGTCTCTTCCTTGTGGGCCACTGTAGTGGGACGAGATCTTCCCGTAGGGCAGACCCAATGGTAGTTGCTGGAACGCATTGAAATCTTTGAGCTGCGCCGCGCTTGCACCATCAGTTACTTTTAAAAACTGTTCTACCGCATTGGGGAGTTGCTCGGCGGGATTGCTGTTTCTCCAGCTATTAAACTTGTCTAGAGCTGGGCCGAGGACCGTCATATCAAGAGGACCAGAGGGGCCATAAACCGCCACTTTCTCGTCGTCGAAAGTTGATTTTATACCATTGGCGTCCGCCACTTCGAGTAAGACGTTGTCTGGGACCTGGTGGAGCCAAGCTGCACCCAGATCGACCGGGCCCAGGGGACTACTGTAGATCCGGCCACCTACGCGGTCTCTCGCTTCAAGAACTAGGTAGTCCGCGGTTCCCAGCTCAGCAGCGGCGGAAATACCGGACATTCCAGCGCCTATGATGATGATCTCGGGCATTCTACCAAATCACTGAAGGTCCAGGGTTAAGTAAGGTTAGCTAGATTTGGGGTAACAGACAACAGGGTGCACTTGACACGCTGCTGGTGAGCCCTGCGTTTTATGGGTAATAAAATAAAGTCATTAATTAGTGGGTGTAGTCAAGGCACCGTATGTCCGAAGCTCGCATCCCACCGAGACGCGGCCCCAAATAAAATAAGAGACGAGATGTCGGTCGTCGTTCGATATCGTTCTCAGTCAAAATGCCAGCGTCACTTGCCGCGTCCAGTCGTATTCGTGTTAGCAGTATTGGTCCTGCCATGCCAGCAGCTTTCGTGTCAGGTCCTCTAGTAGGCCCATGTTCCTTTGGTGCTGACCGCACAGTTCTTGGAGCTGCTCTATGACTGCAGGGTCTGCGCTCTGGGATTTTTGCTCCTCCAGAAGCTGTTCGCGTGCACGCGCCTCGGAGAGCATATCGACTTGTGTGTGGCCTGAGAACTCGAGGATCGCGGTGATGCGCTTGCGCATCTCCGCAAACGAGGCCCGCGGGGGAGGGATTCGAGGCTTGCATCTCCGCTGCTGCTTGCGACCTGCGCGAGGAGCCGACGATGTCTCGCTCTGCGATTTCTGCTGCTTCAGTCCGCGATTGGCTGGGTCCTGCCTGCTTTTGGGGCCCGGGCGCTTCCGGGTGGGTCGTGTCTCGTTCTCGGTGTCCGGAGCGTCGTCGCTGGTGGCCCGTGCCAGCACTGCGTGATCATTGGCGCTGCTGTGTCCCATCTCTTCGTCGCTTGGACCGGGTCCACGCTCCTTTTTAACGTCGCTACTGCCGGGAGGACTGCCTTCATTGGACGAGCGCCCCGAGGTCCGGCTCCGGCGATTGTCGGCCTTTTGTGCCTCCAGCGCAGATTGCTCGAGGACACGGCGCAGGATGGCGTCTTCGCGCGAGTCGAGGGTGCGGCGGGCCTTTTCCTTGCGGGCCGCCCGGCGGCTTACTTCGGAAAAAACAGGCTTCTCTGACTCGCTCTCGCTGGCACTGCCCTCACCGCTCGCCGTTTCGGACTCCCGATTCGAGCGCGACCGCTGCTTGCGCTGGTGTGGGAGGTATCGCGAAGTGCGGCCGTGGGCCCGCATGGCGATTTCGTGGAGCTCCGGCTTGCATTCCTCGCAGTAATACACGTCAGGAACCTCCTTTCCATTGCTGAAGCCCAAGCAAAACCCATGCTGCCACGCGTGGCACTTTTCGCACTGGATAAACAGCCCCGGGTCTGCACCGCGCTGCTTGGCACGCACCTCGGGCAGCTCGGTGTGACCGCACACACAGCGCGTCACCTCGCCGTCGTCCTCGATTTTGGTGTCGGCAACCTTGCGTTTTCGTGCCATTGCACAGGAGCCGGTGTTCGAGGTGTTCTTGCACTGGCTTCGGGACGCAGATCAACTTCAGATCACGTGTCGCGGGCCCCAGTCTGAATTGGTGGGGACTGCCGAGACGGGAAGGCCGCGCTCTTTGATTGCTGGATGTGCAGTGGTGTAGAGGCTATTCTAGCCGCTGGTGGAAAGGTGGGCTGGTGTGAGGCCCCGCAAGGTCACCAACGTACAGCGGCAGAGGGGCCGTTGAGGAGCCGTAGAGGGCGTAGAGGAGCAGCGGTGGTGCCCTAGAGGAGGCGTAGAGGGCGTAGAGGAGCCGTAAAGAGCCGTAAGCCGTAAAGAGCCGTAAAGAGCCGTAAAGAGCCGTAAAGAGTCGTAAAGAGCCGTAAAGAGCCGTAAAGAGCCGTAGAGCCGTAGAGCCGTAGAGCCGTAGAGGGGCCCTAGATGAGACCATAATTACCAGCTGTATGTGCTGTTACGAACTGTGTAGCTGTATGGCTAGACGCACTGACCGACTGGGGAGATGCATCAAATTAAAACAGGCTCCATCGCGAGCCAAGCCAGTCGGGTGTGTCGTACGAGTCGTGCGCAGACCACGCAATGTCGTGTTGCCGGTACCGTGTTAGTGGAAGGTCGTAAGGGAGGAATATGGGGTCCGTTTCTGTGGTGGCCGGCTCAGAAAGGTAATCGACGTCGAGTCCTGCCCCTGCCTCGCCTTTGCGGAGCACACCGCATTCCCAGGACTGGATCCAAAATGTCTTTTTGGTGTTGTTAGTGACACCCCATGCCTGCTTGCTCATGTTCGCGCTAGTGAGAAGGAACCACATGACGCTGTCGCCGGTCTTGCCCAGATAGGTCTTAATATGGGGCGCAGCGCGCTCTCGGTGGGCCCTCAGAGCGCTCCACTGGTACATCATCGGCCGCAAAAGCTCGTACTGCGTGAGCTGCGCCTTGGACTGGCGCTTGAAGTGGATCGATGTCCCTGACTCGTAGCCGTTGAGCGAGTCAGCGATGTTATCCACAGTGGGAAACACAAAACACAGCTTGTCGGCGCGGAAACAGTCTTGGAGTACGCTGAGGTAGCCCTTGGGCAGGCTTGCAATCGAGGACGTCTGGATGACGACGCTTTCCGTACCTGGGACCTCTTTCTTGAGGCGAATGAGTCCCCATTGGTTGTCCCGATAGTTGCCAGGCACTGACGCGACCAGCGTGTCGGTGACGGCAGAGAAATCGTAGCGAGCCAGATTTTGGGCCATTGCCATGACGGGTGCGAGCCCGTATGCCTTGAGATAGCGAACAAACTCGTTTTGGAATCTGTTCCAGGGTGCCTCGCTGGTGTCTGCAAGCGGCAGCTTGGGACTGATCCAGGCGCCCTGCGTCATATTGGTCCAGTCGAATGGAATGAGATTGGCGGTGTGCACAACTACCCTAGCTGTCTTCACACCACGCTCCTCCTCGAACAGAACCATGACTTTCGAATGGTGGGTACCAAACCGGTTGAACAGTTTGACCCCATGGATATGCACGTTGTCCCGATCAAGCGGTACGATATGCTCGTATTTGTGTTCCGAGTAGCCGTAGATAAAGTGGCTGCGGACTTTCGCCGAGGAACAAGTATGTTGCATGAGCCAGGGAATGTCGTGCATGTAGTTGAACTGCCACATCTCCACGAGAGCCGGTGATCCAATCAGCTCCTCGAGCGAAACGGTGCCGCGTTTGGTTCCACTGTCGTCTACGGCAGCTACGCGAGTAAGCTTGAACATCGCGACGCGTTCTCCCCACCTGGTCTGGGCGCTCAAAGAGAGCGCTAAGTGTTCGCATACTGAGTAAGCAGCATCGTCAAGATGACTACGGCTCGCTTTCCAGCAAACATCATCTTTCTTCCCCCATGGACACGTACCAAGAGCTGATGCGCAGCGGCGCGATGGCAGGACTGGCGTCTGCAACCCTCTTCGGTGGACTGAGCCGACAGCCCATTCTCAACAACGTCCCGCTCATCCCGTCCAAGGTATCGTGTGCTGGTTTTGGCGGCGCGTTCGCATTGGGCACCTGGATGATATACGACGGCGATTATAAGAACGGCGCCGGATTCGTGTCTGTATGGAGCCTTCTGTACATGTTTGTCAACGGCAGAGGGCTCAAGCAGCGCGGATTATACCCAAAAGCGACGACCGCCCTTATCTTTGCCAATTTCGCGGGCTACGCGCAGCAATTCATTTCCACTCCTCCTACCAAACCACTGGCAGTAGAGCAGCCTCCCCCCACTGCGGCGCCCGCGGCTAGGGCCTGAGCTGGGACCTACGGATTGGCGGCCAGCACCTCGCCATCACTAAGCAGCTACTTTTCAGTCCTCTAGAGGACTTGCGAGACGCTGGCCTGTCTGGCGACTGGAGCATGAAAGTCGTGGAGTATGACTCCAGTGACGAGGAGGATGCCAGGAGTAATAGTATCACCCACGTTGACCAGCGCGCCATCATGGCCCAGCGACAGCGTCTGCCTATGTACAGGGGCCGTGCACAGGTTGCCGAGCGCATCATGGCCAACCAGGTCACAGTGGTCATCGGAGAGACAGGTTCTGGTAAGTCCACACAACTTCCGCAAGTTCTCCTCGCCACGGACCCGGCCCAGCGCATTGCTATCACCCAGCCACGTCGAGTCGCTGCCATCAACCTCGCCCGGCGAGTGTCAGACGAGATGGGAACGAAGCTCGGTGACATTGTAGGCTACCAGGTGCGGTTCAAGTCCCTGGTGGGCCGAAATACACGCCTGCGCTACGCGACGGACGGTATGTTGATGCGCGAGGTCATGATCGACCCAGAGCTGCGCAAGTACAGTACAATTGTGGTGGATGAGGCACACGAGCGCACTGTCGTTACCGATTTGCTGCTCGGTATCCTCAAGGGTCTGTTGCAACGGCGCCCAAAGTTGCGTGTGGTAATCATGTCCGCGACGCTGGACGCTGACAAGTTCAGCGCCTTTTTTGGGAATGCCCCTATTCTGTATGTGGAGGGCAAAACGTTCCCTGTGGAGCGATTTTACTTGAAATCCGCGGTGGACAGTGTGGTAGAAGCCACGGTATCTGCAGTCTGTATGGTCAATGTCAAAGAGCCTACAGGTGACATTCTGGTCTTCCTTCCAGGACAGGAGGAAATCGATGCAGCAGTAGATCAGCTGACAACTATCGCCGCGGGGTTACCCAAAAATGTGCCCCGGCTACTCCCGCTCCCTCTCTATGCCGCTCTACCTGAGCACAAACAGCAAAAAGTGTTCGACGCTACTCCTCGGCATTACCGAAAAGTGGTTTTGGCTACCAATATTGCTGAGACGTCTTTGACTATTTCTGGAGTGAGGTATGTTATCGACAGCGGGCTCCGAAAAGTCCGCATCTACCGGTCGAAACTGGGTATGGACAGTCTGTTACCGGCGCCAATCTCCCAGTCCAGTGCGATGCAGCGAATGGGCCGGGCGGGTCGTGAGGCCCCAGGCAAGTGTTTTCGCCTGTTCACTGAAAAGACCTATCGGGAGATGGTCTCGCATACTGAGCCTGAAATCGCCCGTGTCGCTGTGGCAACACCAGTACTGATGCTGAAAAATGCAGGGGTGGACAATGTGATGGACTTTGACTGGCTTGAGGCTCCGAGTGCCAGGAGTATAGCTAATGCTCTTCTCCAGCTCTACTCGCTCAAAGCTCTTGATGACAATGGCCGGATAACCAGCATCGGCAAGCAGATGGTGGTACTTCCAGTAGAGCCGCAGCTGGCTGCTGTGCTCATCCATGCCAAGTCACAGCCATTGGAAATACGAGACACCGTGATTGACATTGCAGCTTGCCTCAGCGTACAGGATCTCTTGGTGACACCCCCAGTGGCCAAGCGCAGCGAGGTCAGCGAGGCGCGTGCCGAGCTGTTCCCATTAGCTTTCCAGTACGGAGATCTTGCACTAATCAAGCAGATATACGACAGCTTCAAAAAGGTGCCCAAAAACGAGGTCAAGTTCTGGTGTTCAGCTATCGCGGTCAATCCGCGTGCCCTCCGAGGAGTTGGGCTTGTCAAGTCACAACTTCGTAGGTACCTTTCGGTGAAGGACCATGCAGAAGACTTTGACAATGTGGACTATGACGAGGTAATCAAGTGCTTTTTGCAGGGTTACGTTACAAATACTGCAGTAGGACTCCCTGACCGCCGCTACCAGACAATCATGATGAACCAGCCGGTCAGCATTCATCCCAGCAGTACCATGTTTGGCAAGAGGGCGCCGGCGATCATGTACCTCGAGTACATCTTTACCAACAAGGGTTACGCACGTATAGTATCACCGATTGAGCTGGATTGGCTCAGGGAAGTTGCGCCCCACTTTACGAGCCGTTCCTGACTGACACATTCAGCACATCTGCGAGTGGGCTGATAAACATACCCCACTCTGAAACGATGATAAGCCGCTGCCGATCGCCGAACATGTGACCGCAAAGCTCTGATCGTCCTGCGCATGTGTCATCTGGCGCGCTATTACAGACGCTGCTCCGCCGCCCCGTTGGTCTCTTGGGGGAGCACTGTCTCTGGAGAATTTGGCCCACGCGGCTCGGATCCTCGGGATCTGCATGGTGCCGCGGCGGTTCGTGGCGCATACTTAGTAATCACGGGGAGTCCGTTTTGGCGAGGGCGTGTTAAGAGCTGCTACATAGTTGACCAGATCCCCTCGTGTAGCATATGTCATAGTCAAAGCAGGTTTCACGCCACACTGCTGCACCATTACGTGGTACATTTCGCCCGCTATAAATTGCAGCGTGCCGGTGACGCACTTGCAAGAGACTAGCGCCAGCTACTGCTATGTTATTGAGAATAGCCGCGTCATGGCAGCCACAAAGTATGCGAACGTTTGTGGCCCACCCACCCAAGTCTTCCGGTTTCAGTCGAAGAGGCGGGCAGCAGTTGTGTAGCTGGGTACGGGGACCGCTACCCTGGGACAGCCGCACCTGCCAAAAATTGTGCAACGCCCGTACCCTGGGTCCACCTGCATAATCTGCACGGGTGACCAGCCTCAACTGCGTCATCCTGTTCCCTGAGTCAGCCAGCCGAGCGTTGGCTCGACCTTGCATGGCAGTGCATTGCATCATCGCGCAGAGAACGCCCTAGCCCCAGAAAAGCGGGTAGGGGCCTTGCACATCACGTCGCTCAATCAACTTACCACGCACCCCGCTTACCCCTGTGCGGGCCCCAGTAGCGACACGTCAGTAAGGCTCGGTATTGGGTAACAACAAACCGACAGCCCTACAGAACTTCCGCGTTTTGGATAGTGCCACGTATTGCAGCAAAGCCGGTTGTCAAATTCGCCTCACCGTCTGTCCGACCTGAGGTTCTCGCTAGCGTCGCTTGGAGACACCGCAGCCGTTTCGTGAGGCGCTATTTATTTATTTATTAGCTATTCGCGTTTCGGGGAGTGATTCCTGACGTTGCTTTCAACCCAGCAAACTAGATTCGTCTCTGCGCAACAGTCCCAGCATGGCCTCCTCCACGCCACAACCCGCTTATGGCGTTCCACGTCATGCTCCTATGGATGGGTCTGTGGGGGTCGGTCAGTCTCGCCTTCAGCAGGTCGGGGGCCCAGGTCATATCCCTAACCAAGGCTACCTACCTCTGCAGTCCAAGCCCAACGGAGCAGGATACCCACAACCGCCTCATCATGGATTGGTCGATCAAGGCATGTATAGTGGTGTTAGCCAGCCGCCCCGGCCAGCTGCAAGCCCGAGTGCGGCACAGATGGCGCCACCGACCGTGTCACACGGGCATGGTACGTCTCATGGGGCTGGCCAGGGAATAGGGTCCCATACCAGTACCCCGACCCCTCACAACCAGTTATCTTCCCACCCGCATCAGCATGGCCACCAGAATTTGCATCAGGGAGGTCCCGTCAGCAATGCTCCCCTTCATTCCGGGCCGCAGACCCACAGCAACCCGCCGTCAGCTCAGCTTGCTCCTAGCAATGCTCCCGACGGTCTCATGAAACAGTTGGAACAGCTCTCTGCGGATACTTGGTTCGATCTTGGTCGCATGTCGGAAGAAGTGTCTCTCTATGATAAGGCAGTTACCTGCTACGAAACTGCTCTAAAGTACGTGCCTTATTCGGTGCCTATACTCAGTGCACTTGCTGGATGCTATCGTCAGCGCGAGCAGTTTGCAAAGGCAGTCGAGACGTATGAGTCCGTTCTTCAACTTTCTCCCAACAACGGAGAAGTGTGGGCTGCTCTGGGTCACTGCTACCTTATGACTGATGATCTAGCCAAAAGTCACACAGCCTACCAGCAGGCGCTGGCACACCGTGACCGAAGAGACCCACGACTCTGGTATGGCATCGGAATCCTGTATGATAGGTATGGCACACTAGACTATGCTGAAGATGCCTTTGCACAGGTGCTGACTATCGATTCACAGTTCGAAAAAGCCCAAGAAGTGTACTTCCGACTGGGCATAATTTACAAGCAGCAAGGCAGACACAAGGATGCCTTAGACTGCTTCCGATATATATTGGGCAACCCACCCACGCCCCTCACATCCGCGGATGTGTGGTTCCAAATTGGCCATGTTTACGAGCAACAACAGGCCTTTGATCAAGCCCATGACGCGTATGAGCGCGTGCTCGCCGAAAACCCACATCATGCCAAGGTTTTGCAACAACTTGGCTGGCTCAGCCATGAACAAGAAAAATACGACGTGGCCACAATGTATCTCACCCGATCTTTAGAAGCCGAGAGCGGTGATGCTCAAAGCTGGTATCTCCTTGGTCGATGTTACATGGCGCAACAAAAGTACTCCAAGGCATACGAAGCGTATCAGCAAGCCGTTTACCGGAATTCTCGAAACCCAACTTTCTGGTGTAGCATCGGTGTTCTTTATTACCAGATTAATCAGTATCGGGATGCTCTGGATGCTTACAGCCGAGCAATCAGCATAAATCCGCATATCTCAGAGGTATGGTACGATCTGGGGACGCTCTACGAAAGCTGTAACGGTCAGATCAATGACGCGCTCTATGCCTACCAGCGTGCAGCCCAGCTCGATCCTGGCAACAAGCAGATTCAGGACCGCCTGGATCACTTGCAGAGTCAGTTAGAACATCACGGCGGCCAGGATCCCTCAGTTGTAGTCCCCAACCGCCCACCAGTTCCAATGGCACAGCCAGTGGTTCGGAATACGCCAGGAATGACTGGGCCTCCAGGGGCTCATGCTCTAGGAGGAACACATTTGTCTCAAGGACAGGCTGTCATGGAGAGGCCTCCCGAGGGACTTCCTGCAGGCGTGAATTCCGGCGTGATTGGTGTTATGCCAGGGGTGATGCAACACCCTGGAATGGTCAACTCCGCTCCAGGTGTGGTACCCACCACTGACATGCGTGGGTATGCGCCTAGTGCCATGGGACCTGAAAACACATTGCCCGCTCCTCCGGGTGGTGGTTCCTGGATTCCAACGGTGGTTCCTGGACCAGTTGGTCCTCGAAATAACGAAGAGCCTGTGTCTGGAGCACCAACTCCTCTTCCGGGGACCACTGCTGTGTTGCCAAGCGTCAATGTACCGCCAGGTGTTAATGTACCACAAGAGAGCCCCACTAGTACACAGAGTAGGTTGGCTGGTGACGAGAGGCAAAACAGTTCTTACCAGCTCAGGCCACTGAAGGAGGGCGTTGATGCATCATCTTCTGGATCCTCAGCAAAAGGAGAACACCCACCCGCTGACAATAATGAAGCCGCTCAAAAGTCCGAACGCACGGTAGAGGCCTCACCATCTGTAATTAACACAGCTCTTTCAGATGTGTCGGGGCCTAGCGGCAGTGAAGGGGCTGGCACAACAGTGCCAGTAGGCTTGAGCACACAGGCCCCAGTGACGGCACAGCTGCAGTCAGACCCCGTATCAGCTCCTTTAGCCGATGAGACTTTCGAGCAGGAGTCCAAACACGAGGACGTGGGCACGGAACCGCAGCAAGGACCACCGTTGGTGATGACCCCAATGGATCCAAATGGAGCTGAAGCATCATCAATAGAGCTGAAGAAGGAAAAGGAACCCCGAGCACCACCAAACGGAATATCTGGAACCACGACTGTGCAAGAGCATGGGGTTACTTCACCTCGTGCTAGCGTGTCGCCGAGTAGCCAAGCCGACGGGCTCAAGCGTGCATCCCAATTTCAGGAGCCGGAGCCGAAGCGCAGTCACACGGCACAAAGTGAGACAGCTGGTCGCCCCGTTCAAGAAGATAGCGAGTACGATTAACGAACGTTTAGTTAAGCCGACTGTTATGTAGGTTCCTATATCATCGAATATATGGAGTTGTGGTTTTTTTGGTTGATCAAATCCAGATCGCTAATAGAGCCATGGCCGCTGCCCCCGTAAACACCGAGGCCCAGGTAACAAAAATGTCCATGAACGGTGCAGATGGAAGCTCTGGGCTATTGAGAAGGTCGTTAGCGAGGAGCTCAACCAGTCCAGTATAGAACAGTGTGCCAGCAGAAATCGAGTCGCTTACCCCATTGAGTATGAGAATCCCAGTGCCGCCTAAATCGTACAACCCCTCTATAGCCATTCCAATTAGTATACCAATAGGGGTCGCGAGAGCGAATAGCACTCCATAAAGGACAACGAGCCAGTGCTTGTTCTCGAACTGGCACCTGAGTCGCGTTAGCCGCGCACCCAGACCCAGACCTTCGAACGCCTGGTGAAATACTATGGCACAGGCCAGGCCCAGATAGTCGCTGGCCATAATGCCAAGACTGACGCCAATAAAGATCGAGTGCAAAAAGATGCCCATTTCGAGAATGGTGAGTGCAGCCAACTCAGCTTCCAGGGAGCGCCCTAGCGCAGACCTGGCACAGCTGGGATCGAGGTTCTTTGTGGAATGTTCGTCCTGTGGCGGTGGATCCATACTGAGGTCGGCAGCTATCAGACTAGTGTGGCTGCTCAGATCGTTTAGTTGGGCGCTCTTTCGCAAGCCGGGTTGGCTGGGAAATACCGCACTAGCATTATGGCCACCGTGGGTACCAACTTGGCCCATCTTGCGGCGGTAGACCATATCAACCAGCAAAATCAACAGCAGCACGAGAAGGCATATGCCGTACGATAGAGGGTATTCTGTGAGGTGAGCATCGTCGAGCGCCTCGTTCGCGGGTGCCTGTAAGTGCAGAAACGCCGTAGACACAATGACACCTGTTCCAAAATTGCGGGCAATGGACAACACAACCGGCGAGAAAGTTTGAATTACGGGAAGAAAGACCGTGGCAAGACCAGCCAAGAAAATAGCCGCCAGCGCTAGCAATTTTCCAAACATGTTGCCGGACAGGGAGATGCCACTTGGAACAATTTGCTGGGTGTAAGCATTCCCTGCCGAATTCTTACTCTTTACGGCCAACTCCACGAACCCATAGGTACCTTTCAGGAAGCTGGTGCTGCAGATGGGCAGTTGCCGCGGCAACCCGGGACAAAGCAGCAGCCTGGCTGACGGGCCAAGCCAGGGTCGCTTATCTAAAGGAGGAAGCGGATTTGGCGTTTCTGACAACCTGAATCTCCCATCTACCATGTCCACAGGAACAATTGAGCCAAGGAGTTACGTGGGGTTCGACACCATCACGCGCCAGATTGAGCGGCGCCTGCTGCGGCGCGGGTTCCAGCTCAATATCATGGTTGCCGGAGAGAGTGGGCTGGGCAAGTCGACGCTCGTGAACACGCTGTTTGCCGCGCCCATCCTGGGATCCAGCGGGCGCACCCGGGCCGACGACGCGATCGCGCGCACGCCTGAGATCAGTTCTGTGACGCGCACGATCCATGAAAACGAGGTGCGGCTCCAGCTCACGGTCCTTGACACGCCTGGGTTTGGCGATCAGGTCAACAACGAAAAGTGCTGGGAGCCGCTCGTCAAGTACATCAAGGACCAGCACTCGCTCTACTTGCGCAAAGAGCTGACTGCACAGCGCGACAAGCACCTTAATGACACGCGTGTGCACTGCGTGCTGTACTTTATCCAGCCCACGGGCCACGGGCTCAAGCCCCTTGACATTGTGGTTATGAAGAAGCTTGGTGAGATTGCCAACGTGGTGCCTGTGATTGCCAAGTCTGACGCGCTCACGCTCGAAGAACGCGAGGCGTTCAAGCACCGGCTCCGTGAGGACTTCCACACCAACAAAATCAACATCTACCCCTACGACAGCGAGGACTACGACACAGACGAGCGCCAGTACGTTGAGATGGTGCGCGCGATGATTCCGTTTGCCGTGGTCGGCTCGGACAGGACTGAGTTGATTGACGGCCACGAGGTGCCGGTGCGCCGCACTCGTTTCGGGACCATCAACATTTTGAACCCCAACCACTGCGAGTTCAGTCACCTCAAGAGTTTCCTGATCTCAACCAACCTGCAGGACCTCATAGAATCGACGTCCCAGACTCACTACGAAAGCTTTAGGTCTCGCCAGCTGCTGGCGCTCAAGGAGAGCTCTGCTCCGAAAAAGAAGACCGCCCAATGATAAAATTAAGTATTCTTATCTTGTAGAATCGTTCTGTAATCGTTTCTCACCTCGCGGGCACGACCCTGCTATCAACTCCGCTATCAACTCGCCTGCTTAGTAAAGCGGCATGGACGCCTACTGTACGTTGTTGTATACCCCAGACTATGCTGCGGGGGCAATTGTGCTAGGCAATCAGCTGCGCATGCTGGACCCTGGCCGGTCGCGCACCATTATTTTGACCAAAAACATTCCTTTCCACACACGGCAGGCGCTGGCGGACGTGTGGCAGGAGCTCGTTGACGTGGAGACGGTGATTGCTCAGGCCAGCGAGACCAAGCTGGCTCAATTGGGGCGCCCCGGCCTGGGCGAGGCCTGCAGCAAGATCAATGTGTGGGGACTTGTAAAGTACAAGACCATTGTGTTTCTAGACGCCGATGTGCTTCCCATCCAATCTTTAGGCGAGCTGTTCTCGGTTCTCAGGCCCGGAATGCTTATTGCTGCGGCCCCCGATATTGGCTGGCCAGATATTTTCAACTCGGGTGTGTTTGTCTGTCACCCGTCGGTATCAGTATACGAGGATCTGCGTCAAGAGGCGGTCTTGGGCAAGACGTTTGACGGTAGTGACCAAGGGTTATTGAACCAGTACTTTGCAGCGACCTGGCAGCGCTTGCCGTTTCTGTACAATGTCACATCATCTGCATCCTACCAGTATGGCCTGGCCTTTGACCACTTTAGACCCAACATTAGGGCCTACCACTTTATTGGTCCAAACAAACCGTGGGACCAGACCGCGCGTAATCCGCAGGACCTTAGCCACCCAAATTCCGGCCCAGACTCTCACAAGGTCTCAGAGACAGCCGGCGACAGTATGCTGGCAATGTGGCAGCAAGCAGCGGAGAACGCCAATGTAGCGGCGCTGCTTGCAATACCCTACCTGCAAGAGCAATTGCCTGCGTCCAAGCTCGAGAACGTGATTGCTCCAAGACCTGATCGTTGGGACCCCACAACGTTCCCGCCGCCCCGCCGTTCGGAAGGGGAAGCTGCCAACTTTGACGAGCATGAGAAAGAAACGTCTCCTCAGCCGTTTGTGTTTCCGCGCTACGGCACACCTTTGGTCAAGTTCCCTTGGGAAACCAACGACTCTGGCACTAGGCCCACAATAGAGCGCGTGTTTCGCAAAGCGCTTTGAGCCAGCAAAGCGCTAATAAATATTATCTAGCAGAAGAGTGGCTTCCACGGTAGTAATGCATGTATTCGTTCTCACTGTAACGGCGACCTTTCATTGAAACCAGGTTTCACTGGCAAGCTACGCACTGTTGGCACAGTGCAACGAGTAGTCCATTCTAATACATCGTCTCATATAGGGACGGGAACGCCCCAATCGATGTTTGGTTCCACGGGCGGGGCCCGGACCTCTGGCGCATTGTAATTCCAGTTGTCGCGAAGGGCCCGCCAGATATCGATCCTGCACTCAGCGGGGTTCCACGCAAAGCACGAGATATCCATCTCTGTGCCCGCATTCACGTCAACCAACGGCACAGGCGGTAGTGTATAGCGGTTCTCTTCGTCGCCTACATTTATCGCAGCCGCCTCGTTCTCTGCATCCGCAGCCGTCTCCCTGGGCTCGCTCAGATCGAATATCATGGAGAACGAGCACAGCTGCAAAAACAATATGACAGTTGCAAGTGCGGCCAGGCGGGGCGGAGAACCTGGCAGGCAGCCTGTGAACTCGGTAAGTAGGACCCCGTGGAGCAGACCATCTGCGCCTACAGTAGGCGGGTCAGCGAAAAACAATGGCACTAAAGCACCATAGATGTAATTGGCTACAATGGCAAATATCACGGGGCGCCGCCGCCTCGGTCGCAGAGTGGGGATCCGCCACAGGAACGGCGAAAGGTAGGCAAGCTGTAAGACGAAGCCAATGATCAGTTTCAGCACATTGTTGTCCAGCAGGTATACCGAGATTATGTGTGCCAGGGCTACTACGTCGATGCTACCTAGCAACGTACCTTGGGCCCATTTAACTGACCTGGCCATCTGGTCGCTGAAATTTGTCATATCGAAACGGGGTGACCGCAGACATTCAAAGAGCTGCGTAAGAGGGCGCAGCTATAGGGGGAGATATTGGGCGTTTGAGGGGGTCTTTTGTGAGGAGCCTGCTGGGCCGGTGTAGAAAGCTAGAATACAATGCCACTAAAACTATGTGCTATGTCTGAGAAATAAAATAAGGGGTGCCCATAGAAACAATTGGTCGCTGCCCATGATGTCAAATGCCCTGAACGCTTGCCTCAATTGACGCCCAGTTCTCTGACCAGCTTATCATCTGCCATCATGAGAGCAGTAGAGTACCGAGGACACGTTTTTAGTGCCTGCAATATCTCTCGGCCCTTGTCGCCGCCCCTTATTACAACCATCTGGAGGAAGTAGTCAAGTGTCTCCGGCTCGAGCCCTATTTGCGAAAGTGCCCGAGTAATTGCTGCAGGGTCGAGTGAGTACCAAAAGTCGTAGGCTGCAGGTGAAGACGACCTGGTCCCTGTGATAACACCAGATGCGGTAAGTGGTAGAGGCGGCTTGACAAATGCTGGTGCCCGAGGAGAGCGGTTATGTGGCTTCAGCTCAGGAGACTCGTCAACGGACATGTCGTCGCTAGATTTCATGCGTTTCGCCGGCTCGGGGGTCGAGTCTCGGTAGGCTCTCGGCAGCGTTTCCTCCACCGCGACCGGAACTTCGACCCGCCTGCCTTGGTGCGCAAGGTACAGTTCTTTTTCCTCGTGCAGCTTGGTGTTCTGCGGGTCGAGGTCGAGACCCCGCTGGAGCGTCTGCAGAGGGTCCTGGCCAAGATGCCGCATGCATAGAGTCATGCGCCAGAGCAGCTTGACAGCCAGAAGCTTTTGGGCCGACGCATTGCCGCCGTTTCCCTGTTCGACGAGCTCAAAGCCCGCTTTTGCGTCAGCGTATCCCTGCTGCCACTGCTCCATGTGTATCCTGCACGCTGCACGGTTCGAGTATGCGGGCACCAGCGTGGGATCTGTCTCTATGGCCCGCGTGTACAGCTCACAGGCCGCCGAGTAGCGTCCCGCCGCAAATTCCCGGTTGCCCTGGTCTTTGTACTCCATCGACCGGCTCGAACTATTCAGGGTAAGCGCAGCATCGTCAGTTTGCAGGACAGCCAATTTGCTGACAACAGCTGCCCGTAATCAGCGGATAAGGTAAGCGGGAAGACGCCAATTCTCAGGGCAGAACCTAATTCGAGGAACGGAGGCGTGCGCGACAGACAGCCGGAACGCTGAATAGACAACTGCCGCTACATAGACTTAGCTGAGCTCGAGAACGCCATGGACCGCCATCCAGGTCAGCCGGACCAGCGTCTGAACTACCTTTCAGATCGCTACGCGTACCAGACATCCAACGGCACGCCCCAACCAGGAGGGTCACCTGCCATGGGGGGCCCGCCCCAGCCCGGTGTTGGCAACTACCAAGGCTACGTGCCGCAAGCTTACCCTAGTCAGTACGGGATATATGGGGGGGCTATAAACCCCAACAATCCGCAGCCAGCCGCGTACGGCCACTATGCCCAGCCGGTTGCGTCCCCAGCTGCACAAGCGTATGGGTACGGCCATATTCCAGGCCACCAGCACGTGTCGCAGCCGGCTGCGATGGGCCACATGCCCATGGGGCAGCCACCGCCCCTGCCTTTGGCGTTGCAAAACGAGGAGCGCATTGTTGGCGCGCTGCGGAACCTGTTCCCGGACGTGAAAGAGCACACGTTGCGCACGGCTGCTCGCGTCTACCACACGTTTGAAGCGGCCTCTGACTGGCTTACCACCATGAAGCGCCAGGGAATGCTGGCCTCCATCGAGACCACTGCGCGTCGGCCCGCGATGTCGATTCGCGAAAAGTTCGCTCACCGCGCCGGGAGCCAGGCCCAGCAGGTGCCTATGACAGCGCACCGCGTGTCTGCGGCCGCGTCCCCGGCACCTGCGGCCAAGAAACGCCTGACCAAAAAGTACGACGACGAGTTCTCAGCATCTGACGACTCTGAGGACGGCGAGGAGTACGATGCACATGGCCAGTACGAGTTTGAGCAGCGGGTACTCAAGTTCCTTAACACCGCCCCCCGTGAGAGTATCATCGACGTGACGGGCTGCACGGATGAGATGGTGGACGCTCTTCTGAAAAAGCGCCCCTACAATACCTTGTTTCAAGCTCAAAAGGTCGACGTCCCCTCGGCTACCCCGCAGCCTGCTGAGCAGAAGCGGAAGCGCGGTGCGTCCAAAAAGTCTGCTGGATCCAAGATTGTCGACGCAAGCTTGAGCACTCTGCGCGGTTATGAGGCCGTGGACTCGCTGATCCAAGAGTGTGCCAAGCTGGGAAAAGACGTGCAGCGTGGTATACAAGCGTGGGGCGTGGATCTCAAAGGTGCCGCTGGTGACGAGCTGGAAATTGTGGACATTGATGCCGACAATACAGGCGGCTACTTTAAAGAGCCGCCAAGGCTAATGGCAGAGGGTGTCGAACTCAAGAACTATCAGCAAGTTGGAATCAACTGGCTCGCGCTTCTTTACAACCGCAAACTGTCCTGCATCCTGGCCGATGAGATGGGTCTCGGCAAGACGTGTCAAATCATCAGCTTCTTTGCACATCTTAAAGAGATTGGCGAGCGCGGCCCCCATTTAGTGGTTTGCCCCTCGTCGACCCTTGAGAATTGGCTTCGTGAGCTCAACCGGTTCTGTCCCGATCTCGTTGTTGAGCCGTACTATGGTTCACAAAACGAGCGGACCGAAATACGGGAAGCGATCATTGCCTCGGGAGCTAATTTTGATGTCATGGTAACAACTTACAACTTGGCCACAGGAGGAAAGCAGGACATGGGATTTTTAAAGAGTATGCGCTTCAACGTCTGTGTCTACGACGAGGGCCACCTGCTCAAAAACTCCCAATCAGAACGCTACAATAAGCTGATGAAGCTCAAGGCAAATTTCCGCGTGCTTCTCACAGGTACCCCGCTGCAGAACAACTTGCGCGAGCTAGTGTCCCTGTTGTCATTTATCCTTCCTTCCCTGTTTGAACAGAACAAAGAGGACTTGCTGGAGGTTTTCAAGTTCAAGGCCAAGACCAAGGCGTCGCCCCAAGAGCAGGACACGCGATCGCAGCTGCTTTCTGAACAGCGCATAATTAAAGCCAAGACGATGATGGCCCCGTTTATTCTCCGGCGCCGGAAAGACCAAGTGCTACAGCTGCTGCCGCCTAAATCCCACGAGGTTGTGGTGTGCGAAATGGGCCAGGACCAGCGAAATCTGTACCAGAAGGAACTCAAGAAAAACAAAAAGAGCATCAGGAGTGCCAATGACGAAGTCAAGGCTGATACGGAAGCAGGTAAAACTGCTACCAAGAAGGGGAAACAGGCCACGCTGGCGTTGGATAATGTACTGATGCAACTCCGTAAAGCTGCGTTGCACCCACTGCTGTTCCGGGTCCACTATGATGATGCGAAGCTCAAAAAGATGACGCGCGATATTATGCAGGAGGACCAGTACAAGACAGCGAACAAGGATTATATTTTCGAGGATATGCAATACATGAACGACTTTGAACTGAACCGGCTGTGCCATAATTTCCCGGCGTCGGTTGGGAGGTACATGCTGGACGACGAAATGTACATGCAGAGCGGCAAGGTCCAGAAACTGGCCAAGCTACTGCTTCCCATGAAGGAGCAAAATGATCGTATATTGATATTTAGCCAGTTCACACTGGTATTGGATATTTTGGAAAAGGTCCTGACTAGGCTTAATATCTCGTTTCTGCGGATGGACGGACAGACCCCTGTTGAAGAACGACAAGACTTAATAGACAGGTTCCATGATGAAGACATTTCTGTATTTCTCCTGTCAACAAAGGCTGGTGGATTCGGCATCAATCTTGCTGTGGCCAATGTGGTTATCATCTTTGATCTCAGCTTCAACCCTCACGACGACAAACAAGCCGAAGACCGTGCCCACCGGGTCGGTCAGACGCGGCCTGTGAGAGTTATTCGCATGGTGACCAAGGACTCAATAGAAGAGAGCATCATGGAACTGGCCAACACGAAGCTGGCGCTCGATCGGCACGTTTCTGAGGAGAACGACGAGGTGGACGCTGAGACCGAGGCGTTTGTGGCTGACATGGTTCTGGACAGTGCACCCACGCGGGCCCAGAGCGAGGTGCCCAGTCTCAGTAAAAGCAGAACTACGACGCCTGTGCTCAGCGACTCGGACGAGAACGCCAGCGACGACTCGGACGGCGACAATGACTTGTCAGACGGGCCAGACGCACGGGCAGCCCCAGCAGATGAGCACACGGCACAGACTTCTAATGGCGCGTATGTTGTCACGCTAAAATATAAAAACGAGTAATGCTATAGACTAGTGTCAAAGTGTTTGATTTACTGCGGACCGCGCTAGTCAGTTCTCTTCTCGTCAGCTTTTTGGTCGACCAGCACCTTGGAGCGCGGCCTGCGCTCACCAATAGCGTTGAGGTCCAGAGTGGTGCCCGTGTGTGCAGACCTGTAGGGTGCCTCGGGAACGGGGTTGGCCCGGAAGTTCTTAAATTGAGTCGTGCGCCTGTCCGGGGCAAAAAGCACAATAGCCTTTTCCTGGGTCTTCCACTGCTTCTCGAGGAAGTCAAAGTGCTCGTTCACGATCTGGGCGTCCCGCTCCGGCGAGGGCGTGGGCGTGACAAGTTTCGTGATGGCCCCATCGCTCAAAAACCTGTCGTAGGTGACTAGCCCTACGAACGAGCCAATAGCTAGGATCCACTTGATGTATGGCGCAAGTGGCTCGGCAGGCCCGTACGCCACGCCATGGTTGAGACGCCGCAGCGGCTGGGACACCGGCCGTGACACGGCTGTGCGAGCGATGCGCAGCATTGGACGCCCATTACGTCATGCGAAGCTACCAAGTCGCTCCCACGTGACGGAGATCGAGTGCAGTTTGGCCAAAGGCAGTTTCCGTGGGGCCAGTCGTAATGCTCAGGGTGTGTGGCTCCAATGGGTGCGGTCAGCTCGGGCTGGGGCACAATACAGATGTAGACGAATTTGTAGTTGCTAAACTAGCGCTCGCAGGGCCCATATCTGTGGCCAGCGGGGGGAACCACACAGTGGTCTTGAATCGAGGGTGCGCATTTGTAGCGGGCTCGAACCAGTTTGGCCAGTTGGGGCTACTGACCGAGCAGGCGCTGGAATTTACCGAGCTGAGGCATCCTGAAGGCAAAAAGTGGGCCGACTGCGGTGCTGGCTGGGCGTTTACTATACTGGCGGACGAGGAGGGCCAGATATGGAGTACGGGTCAGGGACTCAAGGGAGAACTGGGCCTCGGCGAGACAACCCAGACGCGGACCCTTACACATGTGATAACGATGGGCGAGCGAGTGCGCGCTATCAAGTGCGGTCTCTCTCATTGCGTTGTACTGACGGAAAACGGTACGGTGTGGGGGTGGGGCATGTCTCGATTCAACCAATTAGCACAGGTGGCCAAAGTTGTGGCACGACCAGCAAAGCTCGACGTGGGGCCCGTAGCGGCCATTGCATGTGGGCGCGATTACACGCTGCTGCTAGCGTCAGGCAGCGGCAGCGTGTCTGTGCTTGGCAAGTTTCGAGGACCCGAGCTCCCCCAGGGCACCTGGCACGACATCCACAGCGGCTGGACTAGCATTTGCGCCCGAACGAGCGGGGGCTGCATTTCTGTCGCCGGCAACAACTCGCACGGCCAGCTGGTTCCGCCGCGCGAGACGTACGAGGCAGTCGCTGCAGGAAGCGAGCACTATCTCGGGTTCACAGGCACACAGGTGGAGACGTGGGGCTGGGGGGAGCATGGCAACTGCCCTTCGCCATTTCGGCCAAGTGGCAAACTGCTCGGGATCTACGGTGGGTGCGCTACGTCGTTCATCTACACGTCTATCTAGCATGTCTCAGACTCTTCTTACCAACATACAATGTAGCCCTAAATGGGTGTACATCGGGAATATGTATTGTTCTGAATCGCTCTGGGGCACTAGTATCGGCGGAAGCGCATAGCGGACCGCTGCCGCTTTTCTGGTGCCCTCGAGTTAGACATGAACAGTTTCGCACTTTGGGGCCGCGCGTAAGCAGGGTAATCTGATCAACGCTAGCTGGGATTAGCTGCACGGGACTGTGCGACTGTTTTTTTAGACCGACAGTACTCTTGCCGTTGGAATTGGGTGTGGGATTGTGGGATGCTTAGCGTGTAAATTGTTGAGCAGGTCTGCCGAAACTACAAGCATGCCGCTGGTGTGCCTGCCGCTGTCTAACAGCAACATCCAGACTGTGCCGGGACACCGGATCCCGTCCCCAGCCGGAAAGTTGTGACTCAATTAGTCCCATGCCCCATGCCCGGAGCCTCCGTCAGCGGTGTCTGTCCCGCAACCCACCCCACCTGTCAGACAGATCTCAGACTAACGTGAGGTGAGGGTTCGGGCACCAGAACCAGAAAGTTCACCTAACCAATGTTCGGGCTCCTGTGCGGCGGCCGACCCGTTCAGACCAACCTGCAACAATTGGAGCCGACAAAGTACGTGTTTGTTATTATAGAAGCCGCGAAAATCCACCACATGGCAGTTTTCCTGCTTCCTGGGGCCACTCTCCCCGAGGGCAGCGCGGCAGCGGTGTACGCACAGATCCCCGGCAAGGATTTTGCGCTCCTCGGGGCGCTGACGCCTGCCAAGCAGTCAGCGATTTTCCGCTTCAACACGGACGCAGTGTCTGCCAATGCCGCCGATGTGGATGCCATGGAGGAAGAAGACAGTGGGACTGGCCCGAAGGAGTACGACATCAGCGTGGGCATTTCGCTGGAGCCGCTGGCGCAGGTCGAGCAGCAGCTTGCAGTCATTGCCCAGCAGCCGGCGGCCAAGCCAAAATCCCTTATGCCCAGCACCATGGGCCGGCCAGCTGCTCCGCCAGCGCCGTCAGATATCACAGACATCGCATCACTGGCGAACAAAATTGTTGCTCATGCGTACAACTACATGTCTAGCTTCGTCGATTCCCAGGGAATGGTGCCCATCAAGGCGTTCAACGACTGGTGGAACAAGTTTAAATCGAAACTGCAGGCAGATCCGACTTTTCTTAACAACATTGAGTAGCTGCAAAGACATCAACTAGCGATATAGACTAGTAAGACTACAACGAAACCCGCTGCCACTTCTGCTTCCTCCAACTTCTCCTCCTCTCCCTTTTCCTCCCAACCCCCTACGAAAAACTCCGACCGACGTTTGACTCAGATCAAGCTGACAATGTTGCCTACGGTGTTGCTGCTTGCCATGGTTGGGGCAGAGTTTGTACCGACGAACGAGTGGCAAGAGATCCCCGAAAACGTTACTATTCCCGGCGGCCTGGATGTGAGACTTGACATGGAGAGCGGCCAGCGCTTGGCCAAGCTGCCCGACGACGAAGAACAATCAAGGAAGATCCTGGCCGACACTGCTCAAAAACCGGCGAACGCGCAGGTGAACAAAGCACTGGTCGAGTCGGTACCAATTGACCCGGCAGCGCTGAACTGGGACAAGCTCGAAGACTTGGCGCATGACATCGACCACGGCGAGGAGCTCATGAACGAAATGTTCGCGCCGTTATTCCGGACATTCCTGACTAGCACTAATAGCACTCTGCGAGACAATGCTGGCAAGGTGATCAGTATCTCGCTGCGCAACAATCCCGCTGCCGCGCGGGCTGTGGTCAACGACGACCCCGGTTTCGTACATAAACTGCTTAGCCAGGACCCCAAGGACCCCAGTCCGCGAGCACTGACCATCCTGAGCAGCTTTGTTTCAACAGATGTTGGTTACGCTGCCAGTCGCAGCGAGTTGGAAAACCTCTGTCGGGACCTTCCATCTGTGAACTGGACCCCGGAGACCGCAGCCAAGTTGGCCAAAATTGTAGAGACCATTGCGCCTCTGGCCGGCGGGGATGTGTCTCAGTGGGTTGATTCTATTCAGCAGGCCCTTCCCGGAGTGCACGACGACGCCGTGCGATTGGTCCTTGTAAAACTACTTGTTCGGATCCAACAACACGAGGGTCCGTTTAGCGATGTGCCCGTGCAGCATGTGGACAGGAAATTCGTGTCATGGCTAGCCGATCAGGCGACCCGCATGCACGAGAAGCGCGATGATGCCACGGGCACTTTTCTGCAGCTCGTCAAGGACGTCAGGCACCGTGTGTTCGGCAATCCTAAGGCTTCACGTGTGCATTTTGACGATCTCTAGATAAACCCTCTAGATAAAATTTTCTAGATAAAACTTTACTGTAAAACATTCTGACAGGCACGGCGTGTCACATGCTCCTGATGCATCGGAACAGAACTTGCAGAGGGGTGCACCGCGACACTGAAAAAAAAAAAAAGAATACGCAAACACATTCAAAGTATAGAGCACTACAGCTGCATTGTACTGGTGATTGCAGAGTGCTCTCGCGGGTTATATTCAGCTGCGTGTCATGCTTTCTCTCATGGGTCTGAATAATCAATTTATCCTAATCGGGAAGGTTGTAAATATCACGGTCGCGAGCACGCCAGGTCCGTAGGGAGTACAGTGCGGAGTGACCGGCGACAGAGATTCCAGGCCCAATATCCACGATTGAGATAGATTCCCCTTGGTCCGAGCTACATGTGTGGCACGACGCTAATACAGCGGCCGCATTTCTGCCTGCAATGCATGCAGGAGGCGCAGCTCTGCCAACTATAAAAGAAGCCAATATTACCCAGGACCAGCACCCAGAAATCCCTCCCTGATAAGTAATGGTTAGCATTCGCAAGCTTCTCGCCCCCTTGGTTACCGTCTCGTTTGCACTCGCCGACGACAACGGGCCCAATGCCATTATCCACCCTGGCCATGGTGATGAGCTTAACGCCGGCAGTACGTTCACCGTCAAGTGGACGCCTGACAAGTCGTCGTCGAATGTGAACCTTATTTTGAAGGAAGGTGATTCTCGCAACTTCTCCACCGTTTCCACCATTGCTGAAAATGTCCCAAACAGCGGCAAGTACGAGTGGACCGTCGCCTCCGACCTGCCATCCAATTCTGCCTACTCAATTTACATTGAGGACCCAAACAACAAGGATCTGTCGAACTACGGTCCGTACTTTTCTATCCTTGCCGTTGGTCAGGGTATTACGAGCAGTGGGGTGAGCTCCGGGGCCTCTACTAAGACGAGTCATCACGGTGCAGTTGCTGCGGCTGGCGGTTCTGGGTCCGCGACCGCTTCTGCCGCTTCTGAGTCTGGTGCTTCTGAGTCTGGCGCTTCTGCGTCTGATGCTTCTGCGTCTGGCAGTGCTTCTGAGTCTGGTGCTTCTGCGTCTGGTGCTTCAACGTCTGGTACTTCTGTGTCTGGTGCTTCTGCATCTGGTGCTTCCGCATCTGGCGCTTCTGGGTCTGGTGCTTCCGCGTCTGGTGCTTCCGCGTCTGGTCCTGCATCTGGTGCCTCTGCCTCTGCTGCCGAGTCTGGTGCTAGTGCGTCTAGTGAGTCTAGTAAAGCATCGAGCAGTGCTGGACAGGCCAACGCTGCTGTCACCTACGCCGGCTCTGCTCTTCTGAGCCTGCTCGCCGGTGCTGCTGCGCTTTTAGGTTAGTTTCCTTAGTTTATGTATTTAATTATGGTTGCTGAGTGTCAGCTAATTACTGAGTTGGAAACGCAATTATTTGCAGTCTGTCGTTAGTTTCATGAATTCAGTTGGCACGTTCTTCAGGTTCTTCAGGAAGCAAATTGTTCTATTAATTCAGGCACTCTACATTAGTATTGCTAGTTATCCGTACCAACAATAATCAAAGTTATCCTCAGTTACCAGCAGGCCACTGTTCAAAATTACTCCGTGAGACCGAATCAGTTCTTCTTGGCAGACGACTCCAGGGCCTGTTTGACGTCGTTCAGCAAGTCATCGGTGCCTTCAATACCCACACTGAGACGAACCAAATTGTCAAACACACCGTTGGTCTCGCGCTGCGCCTTGGGTATACCGGCATGGGTCATGGCAGCTGGAACCTCGCAAAGACTCTCAATGCCACCCAGGGACTCCGCAAGTGTGAAGAGCTTGGTTGAAGCACAGAACTTGGATGCCTCCTCAGCCCCACCACGGATGCGGAACGATATCATGCCGCCACCTAGGCCGTCGCGCTGCTGTTTCAGAACAATCTCATAGTTGGCAGACGACGGCAGGCCCGGATAGTTGACCGCCTCGACGTCATGGCCGATGCGAGATTCCAACAACTCAGCAATGGCCTGCGCACTCGTGGATGCAGCACGGGAACGCAAGTGCAGCGTCTTAACCCCGCGGTGGGCCAGCCAGCTGTCGAACGGTGAGGGGACAGCACCCAGAGCGTTCTGCAAAAAGCGCAGGCGATCGTGGATCTTGTCATCAGAGGTAACGGCAATGCCCATGACAACATCAGAGTGGCCGTTAATATACTTGGTAACAGAGTGCATAACAATGTCCGCGCCGTGGACCAGCGGGTTCTGGATGTAGGGGCTCAGGAACGTGTTGTCAACCACCAGGTAGATCTCCTGCCCGGTCTTCTCCCGCACCTCGCGGACAATCTCGGCAACGTGCGCAATATCGGTCACTACCAGCGTGGGGTTCGAGGGGCTCTCGATCCACACAAGACGGGTCTCGGGGCGGATCAGCGACCGCACCTGGTTCTTGATGTCCAGGGCAAACGAAACCTCCACGTTGTGGCCCTGGGCTACCTGGGTGAAGTATCTGTGGGTGCCTCCGTACACATCGCCGATACTGACAACGTGGCCTCCCGTGGCGAACGCCTGCAAAATGTTTGCAGTGGTGGCTGATCCCGACGAGTAGGCGAGCCCGTACTTGCCTTTCTCGAGGGCAGCAATACAAGTCTCGAAATCACGGCGGTTGGGATTGTCGCTACGCGAGTACTCGTAGTCGCCAACCGGGTGCGCGGCTGAGCTCTGGCTGAACGTGGTGGACAGCGAAATGGGGTTGATCACTGCACCGGTCGTGGGATCAGGTTTTGCGCCCGCGTGCACAGCTAGTGTGCCAAACTCGTACGTCATGCTCGGATAGCGGGTGTTAAAAAACAAAGCTTGTCCCAAAACAGGGCTCGATGCAGTCGCCAGCTTATTATTTTTCCTCGGATTAGTAGCACTGACGTCATTCCATGCAGAGTTACGTGACAAAATTTCAGACCCAGCTGGACCACCGGAATGGCGAAAAAGAAGAAAGATTTCGATAAACAAAAGTTGAAGGTTGGCAAGGGGAAGCTGGAGCGTGCCAATGCGACCGATACCAGCTTCACGGCCAAGTCGATCCACCTGCCGTCGCAGAGTTTGGGCAAAGACGTCTCGCTCCAGTCCCAGCTGAATCTCACCAGACACCACCAAGCCATTGCCCGCAGGCAGGCGGTGCTAGCGCTCAGCGACATGTTCCTTGACGAGCCGTCGAGCCGCAATCTCATCATCGATGCGCTGGCGGCGCTTGTCGTGGACGAAGACCGCCAGGTGCGAGACAACGTG
The DNA here is from genome assembly GCA_030582755.1 of Wickerhamiella galacta. Classification (NCBI taxonomy): domain Eukaryota; kingdom Fungi; phylum Ascomycota; class Dipodascomycetes; order Dipodascales; family Trichomonascaceae; genus Wickerhamiella; species Wickerhamiella galacta. The sequence continues at coordinate 28,132 of JAJMGW010000011.1, read as the reverse complement.
CTCAAATTCACCAAACAGCTGGACCCGGAGGTGCTGGTCTCGTTTGTGAACAACTTTCTTTTGTATATCCACTCTGCCATGACCCACATCAACCCTGATATCAGGGCAGAGTCCACGCGGTACCTCGACGCGCTCCTCGAAGTCAACCCCCAGAGCACCTTGCGTCTGGGATTTGCCAAGACACTGCGGTTGTTCTTCCCGCTCCTCGGCTGGCGTCTAGATACACAGACCCAAGCCGACTCTGTCTCTATTAGCCTCGGCTTCGGTAAGAGCGCTGCGCGCACGCGACTAGCACACCTGCAGTCTTTATACCGGCTCGTGACCCTGGGTCTGGCCGACGACAAGTCGGTGCCCCCTATTTTATTTCACGATGAGACCTACAAGTTTTTGTGCCCACCCATGTCGAACCCGTTTGCTGCCATCCTGTCGGGAAGCGCAGACGGCGTGGTCACCGACGACGTCGAAGCGCGCCAAGCGCTCGTGCAGAAGTTGGCGGGGCCGCTCAAGGCAGGTCTCGCCACAAATCTCAAGGAAGGGGGTGAAATGGGCCGGCTGGCCGGCAAGCTTTCGACTGTCGTGTCTAATGGCGCAGCCCACGAGACATAACATGTCAGACACAAACCGAGCACGGCTTGCCGGTCAAGTTCAGTGTTTCTATCTAATAGTGTCAATATATAAAACGGCAACTGCCAATAAAAAGTAAAACGTTAGCATCAAAATGTTGACCAGCTCCAATCAGCGGGCATATTGGGCACGAAAGACCCGCACACCTGGAGCTCACCGGCACCAGACTCAAGGCGCTGACCGATAGTGATGCCCTGCGAGGCCGAAGCACCGAGTGGAGTCGGATCGGTAGTCAGGCGAGAGGCTTCTAGGACAGAGTGGGTAAAGTTGTCGGAACACGTACGACAGGCCCTAGAGGGGTAACCGAATAAATTAAAGTTGAGGTTGTGATCGATCCCAATCATGTACTTGGAATCGCGAGCACAGAAGATACCGCCGCATTTGCGACAGTGGTGACGGCGGTCCAGCAGCGAAAACTTGCGGCTGCATCTCATGCACGAGTCGCGACTGCCATCGGGAACCCAGTGGCTACGCCGTGGCGGCAGGATGGACGAAGTTCTGGCCATGCACGCAGCCGAGGGGCGCCTGTTCTTCTGGTACGAGGCCGACTCGGTGGGGCGCAGGACCGCGGGAATATAGAGCAAGTGCTTAGGTTCGCGCAGTTGCTTGAGAGGAACTCGGGCGCCTCGCTCGACGGGCGCCTTGCTGAGATCGTCAACAGGCAGCTTGATCACGTTGGCGCCCTGCTGCTGCTGCAGAGGAGACTCGCTGGCTTGTGACTGGGCCCGCTGCGGCGTCTTCTCCTGCTCTTCTCCCTCTGCTCCGTTGGACATTGTAACGGGCCGCGAGGGAGAAGTTGGTGTCGACATCACCGCACGTGCGGGCTCATAATTACGGGCTGGGTGCACCATCTTGACTTTCAGGAATGCATCCGCCGGACCCAGATTGTCTTCGGAAGGGTGGGCGCGCTCTTTAAAGGGCATGCGAGTCCCAATCTCGATGGAGTTGCGGCGCGAAGGCACGGCACTGGCAGGAGTGCGTATCCGCATCTGGTCGTTGGTATGTAGGGGAGGCGACTGGGGCGGCGACGGGCACGCGCAATCGCAGGAGGTACCGAGCACATTTGAGTCGGCATCCCCGTGTTTGTTGTAGTGGTGTCGGTGAAATCGTTTACCACGGCGCTCCATGGCCGACGCCTGCGACGAAAACGACGACAACGCCGAAGTAGACGGTTGGCTGACCAGCTGTTTCAGGTCGCGCTTCGCAAACATGGCCAGGTCATCTGAATCAACCGAGGAGCTCTGACCGGCGGACTGCTTCGAGTGCTGCGAGTCCGAACTTCCTAGATGATGGGCGTCAGGCCGGTGGTGGGCGGTCCCATCACCATTGCTCACCTTGCTCTCTGCCATGGGGGATGTGTGGTTGCTAGGCGCCTGTGTGTGTGAGAGTGCTGCCCCCGGAGCGTTGCTGGAATTGACGGGCGTTTGGTTGGCTGCAGCGCAATTAGATCCAGCAGGTGTGGCTGCCGGGGCAACCGCTCCGTTGGGGCTAGGGTACGTCTCGCGAGGGCGAGTGCCGGTTCTAGGCGAGGCTATGGCTGCGGACGCAGGAATCTTTCCTTGGCCGGGGACTGCGCGATCATTCTGCTCGGACGGTCCGAGAGCAGTGCTTACCGTGCCGCCCGAGTGTGTGGCCGCTGTCGCGGCCTCTGCGGAACCACTAGATGCCGCTGGGACCGTTGGCCCAGAGGGGAGGTCCTGCGTATGACCCGTTGCGGATCGTGTTTTCAAAACGTCTGTGCCTGCCATTGTTGCAGGCACTGCACGCGATTGCTGATTCTGGCGGGTCGGCGGGATCAAGTGTAGGAATTGGCGGAGGATCAAGTTTCCGGCCCTCCGGAGAAGCTGCCACAGTTCGCTTATGTCATACACATCACTAATGCGTAGCTCCGCTGAGGTTTAGGCTGCCACCCGCCGCAGCCCCTGCCGCGTGCCTTAGCTAGCTAAGTGGACACGGGTTAGGGATATGCGGGAAAATCTTAAGCAGGAATTTGTACAAGTGCACGTGGACTGGAGTCTAGTGGAAGCTCAGTGGGGGATGTCTGCTCCAGCAGTGGTGGGACACGTCTATGCCGCGGCTGTTGTACGGCTGCTGTACCCCGCCTGCCAAGTGGCGAGTCTTGGCATAGCTTGACCTGACAAATATCGCATCTATCGTGACTGGACAGCAGCATCCGCACCGTTAATTTGTCAAAGACCACTATGCTATGCAAGGATGCAAGGTAAATCGGAACCATCTGCAGGTTCTGCCGAGCGGACATGAATGGTTGGACAAAATCCATTAGAGCGTGGGGTGTCAGATGTTTCACAGCTAGAAGATTGTTTTCCTTGAGAATACATCGAACCGCAAGATTTACGCCTTTGGCGGTAGCAAGGCCGCAAGCGGCATGTGTGTTATGCCGATCTGTGCATAGGCGCTTCAGGCTCAGAGCGCCCACAGATCTCGAAAGTTCAAATACATTTTCTCAGCCTGGCGCAGCCGTTCTCGCACGCAGCACCCCGGCCTGGTCTCCTGCACCGGCGGCAAACCCATGCATCCCGGCAGTGACGGATCTGCTTAGGTGCACAAGGAAAAACGAATGTTTATTCAGCTATTCTACCGGCCTGCAGGTTCATGCATAGAACATCAAGGGTTGTTCATAAGATTATTTAGTCTAGCAAAAGCTCAACTCAATGCGCCAACCATGCGCCAAGTTACTCGAATTTGGCAAATTTCGAAGCTTCAGTCTGGCCACAAACCCTCTATATGAATATGAACTTCGATAAATAGATGTAGGCATCAAAAGTTAAATTTGAAACCGCCCTGGGCACCAAATTGCCTGGCAAATTGTTGCATGAACTGTGGTGGCACCCCACCAGCTCCCCCATGGCCAGCTGCGCCAGGGCCAGGACCAGGACCCCCACGAAATCCTTGAGGCTGGTCGCCCAGGTCATACTCCTGGCGCTTGTCGTCGTCGCTCAGAATCTCATACGCTTCGTTGATTTCCTGCATTTTGGCCATCACCTGGTCCTCATTCAAATCCTTGCCCCGATACTTATCAGGGTGATACTTTTTGCTGAGTTCCCGGTACGCTTTTTTGATCTCACGCGCGCTCGCTTTCTTATCCACACCCAGAATTTTGTACAGATCCTTCTGGCTGGTATTTGGCGTGCCCCGCGGGCGCATCTCATCTTGTATTTGGTGGTACAGTTCGTGGATGCGCGGGTCGTCAACCCCGTGATGGATTAGCGGCGTGATCAGCTGAAGGGCCCCATGATAGTTTTTGGCATCTTTCTCCATGTGTGCCTGCACAAGGATAGCGGGCAAAAAGTCGGGGTCACTGTCACGCACCTTTGCGCATACATTGGCTCCGTTCACCCACCGCCCGGCGTCGGCAAAAGCCACACACCGAGCGTGCCGCAGATTGTCCAGTAATGCGCTATTGTCGACTTCATCGGGGGGTACCCCCAATGCCGCGGCCTCCTTTCTGATCACCTTGGTCAACTCCTTGTAGTTAATTTTTAGCGGCGGTTGTTTGAGCTGCTTTTCGAGCTTTCGTAGCTCTTTGCTGGCTTTTATGCAAGTTTGGGAGTCCGGGTCGTAACTCACGCACCGTCGTAACAACTGCAGCGCCTTATCCCGTTGATCGTTAAAGTAAAATTCTGCGCGTGCCAGCAGGGACACGGCCTCGCTGTCACTCTTGTCCAAAGTGACAACGTCAGCCAGGTCTGCCAATGCTGCCGCAGCGTCTCCCCGGGCCATGTAGCATTCAAACCGCTCGCGGTGCATTTTGACAGACTTTGGGGCGATCTTGAGAGCTTTGGATGCCGCAAGCACACAATCGTCCCACTCTTCTGCTGCGTGCTCCTCTCGTGCAATAGCCGCATAGTCGTCGTACTCGCCAGCAAGCGTGACAATTTCTTGACACCTCTGGACCCGGCTCAGCGAGGCATCCTTCTTGGCTGTCTCAGAGAATCCCAGGCGCAAATTGGTGCGTGCCCGGTAGTAAAGCGCAGGTTCGAAATTGGGTGAAATGCTCAAACAGGTGGCCAGGTCGCTTAGGGCTTGGACATCTTTATTGGCCGACAAGTACGCTGTGGCACGCTTGTAGTAGGCCATAGCATCTTTTGGATTCTCTCTTACTGCCTTATCAAAGGGCTGAAAATCCACGGTGGTTGCCAGCGTTATGGCCGCCACCACTAGCCAAACTGTGAGGCAGCCCGTCCATAGCATGCTTGTGACGTAACAGTCTCCTTCTGACACATAATTTCAAGAGTGAAAGTTCCAAGAGTGACCAATCTGCAGTTGCAGTGTAAGCACTAGGGGGTTAGAATAGATGCGACATGAAACTGTCAAATCTTGCACATGCGAGTGAAGGGTCTTGCTTCTGCTAGTGTGTAACCACTATTTGCACTGTAAAACCTAAAAATAATATGGAGTGACAAAGATAGTAGACCTTAAGGTAGATCTGAGGAGCGCAATCGGCAACTTTGTGAAGCTTCCATTGCTGGCAAGGATTGTCGGCTGCGTCATTGCTCAACTTCTAACCGCGCTCATCTCTGTATCTTTTAACTTCGGATAGTTGCGTGGCAGAGTATGCGGGTGCGGTAGCTGCGCTAGGAATTCCGCAATCGATTGCGTCGACTAGGGAAAAAGTGACATTGTGTCTAGCCTGAGCGAGCGCTACCTCATAGCGCTCCAGATCAACAGCTGGGTACATGGAGCGCAAAAAGCACGTCTCCAAATATGGCAGGTTCGTCGTCGTCGACCGCCAAAACTTTGGCATGGCACATAGTGGGATCGCCCATATCATCGGGCTCTATCAACTCCGACAGCGGAATGTGGATCACCACACCGCTCATGTGAAACCCGAACGACACATCCAGGCTGTCTGGACACGGTCCAGCAAATTCATTGTAGCGACCGTCATACTCAAAATTGACTTTCTCCATCATAGCAATTGCTATGGTTTTCGGAAGGTATAAAAGTGATGTGCAGGTGTCAATGAGAGCGACGTGGCCGTAATCCACAACCGGCTCATTCTCTAGATCTGGTATCGAGAGCGAGAGCCCATATAGCATCACACTTATAAACATGGGCTCTTCCTCTTTTGACACTCACAATCGGGACAAGGCTCAGTTCGCCCTCATACTTGGCGTGGTCGACTGCTCCAAAAAGACGCGAGCCGGAACCGTCTCCCCAATGTTACTGAGCCAAATCGAGTAGGCTGCAGACTGCGTGAATTGTTGCTCTTTCATTAGCAGGGGTATGTTACTATATCTACGACTGGCCGTCTGGGCCGCAACTGGACCCAGCCCCCGCACGACGAAGCAGATATTAGTTTCTGTGGCAACCCCGAACTTGACATTGTCTAAGAGGGCCCCACCCAACCTGAATGCTGTCATGTCCCCCAAATCCCTTAGCATAGCTAGCGTCGCCATAACCAATGCCGAGGCTTTCATTTGTTTTCAGGAAACTTACAGAGAAACTGGGATCAAACAGTGTCTGTGCCGGACAGTTTGCGTCACTAAACTTAGAACCCTGATCTGATTCCATGACCATGCTATCGACACTCAGTGGGGAAAGTACCCACAAATCTGCGCTGCCAGTGTCAATCATAACTTACACGATCTGGCCCGGCTGCCCAAGCACGAGCTGGGCAAAGTAGGCATACTTATCGTTTCGTAGACGTACCTTCTACGCGCTTTGCGAGTAGGTACCTGCGAGTCTCTTAACAGGGCTGGCAACGCGCTCAGCAACAAGAGGCACCTCCAGGATGGCGTGAACTAGCAAAACAAAACAGTAAATAACTGTAAACCGCATGATGAAGCGACCTGCTTCCCGACTCTTATAGCTCGCAACTATAAATATTCCCAAAGACAAGGGAAGTGAAACACTTAGAGGAGCAGAGCCAAAAGTGTGGTGTGATGTAAAAGATCTCAACAATATCACGCTGCATGACAACCGCAAATAAAACAACCAATAATAAATAACTTTGGCAACTTGATAAATGAGTCGTTGCTTCCTGCCTTATCACAGAGTGGCCAGAGGCAGCACACCGGTCCACTGGGCGACCTCGCGAGCAATTTCATCGAACTCGGGCCGAGCACTCAAAGCGGCCTTGAAGTCGCGCAGCTTATTGGCATCAAGCGGGAGAGCCGCTTGGACCTGGGTAGCGATGTGCACTATCCGGTCGAGTATGGCCCCTACCCTGACGAAATCCTCTTCGTTGAAACCCCGGGTCGTCATGCCCGTGGTGCCGAGTCTCACGGCCCTGGGCAAATACCACGTGTCGCCCGGGACGGCAGTGGCAGACACGGCAATGTGGGCGCGCTCGCACGCCGCATTGACACGTGCACCATCGACACCCTTATCAGCTAGGGACATGACGACCATGTGAATGTCGGTGCCTCCCGAGACCAACGAGTATCCACGCTCGCGCAGGGCCGCCTCAAGCGACTTTGCGTTTGCCAAGAGCTGCTTCTGATACGCCAAGAAGTCTGGCGTAGCCGCCTGGCCCAGAGCCACGGCCAAGGCTGCAATGGTGTGGTTGTGGGGACCACCCTGGCTCGCCGGGAACACGCTAAAGTTTATGGCGGCCTCAAGGTCCTTTTTGAAGAATATCATTGCACTCCGCGGTCCCCGCAGCGTCTTTTGGGTCGCTGTCGTGACTACGTCGGCATAATCAAACGGCGACTGCAGAAGATTGACAGCAATGAGGCCCGCAGTGTGGGCCATGTCAACTACCAGATATGCACCCACCTTGGTGCAGATACTGCGGAGGCGTGCGTAGTCGATGGTGCGGCAGTACGAGGACGAGCCCGCGATAATAACCTTGGGTCGGAACCGGATGGCGACGTCCTCCAGATCTTCATAGTCTATCCGGCCCGTGTTCAAGTCGAGTCGATACGGCATGGTCTCATAGTATGTAGACACGGAAGACACTTTGAGACGATCCGTTTGGTAGCCAAAAGACATATGCCCGCCGTGTGTCAGGGAGAGGCCCATCAGCCGATCGTGCGGCTTCATGAGCGCGTTGTACACCTGAGAGTTGGCCTGGGTGCCTGCCAGCGACTGCACGTTGACACCCCACTTTTCCCGGTCAAGACCATATAGATCAAGCGCCCTCTTCTGGCACAAAATCTCGAGCTGGTCTATAATGTCGTTACCCCCATAGTGGCGCGCACCGGGGTACCCTTCCGAGTACTTGTTCGTCATAATGGATCCCAGGGCCTCGAGAACCGCCTTGGACGTGAAGTTCTCGGACGCGATCAGGTTCAGCCAGTGTCGCTGGCGCTCGGTCTCTTCGTTAAGTAGGCCGTACACCTCCGAGTCAGAACTGAGCGGCTGCATCACAAGCGCCGTGGTCTCCTCGGTGTCGTCAGCGCGCTGTCTTTTCATGGCTTCTGCTTCAATGTGGTTAACCGCTGCAATAAATACCTGCGAGGGGGTGCTTCTGCAGAGGGCGATGAGGAGCCCGAGTTAATGGGCCAGAGTCAGGGCTCAGGGTGGACACGGGCCTTACATAACAAGGAACTCGCCACCCCGGGTACCGTGCTCGGTTTTGCGGCATGGGCGCGGATGGGCTGACGATCCCGCAGGTGGGCACAGGTGGGCGTTGGCAGAAGCCGCAGTTGGACGCCGCAGACGACGCGGCGCGGGATGACAAGTGCTGCCAGGCGGTGTCGTGCGACCTGGACAGGCCGTCAAGACACGGCCAATGCTCGGCTACCGGCGGCGCCCGCACATTGCGAGCCAATAATTGCCTTCCCTTATTAACCGCCCGTGTTTTCCATCGCTGACAACCTCACCGAGTCCGGGTCTCAAAACTTACCAATCCTGCACCACCCATTTCCGGTCATTTGCCTTGATGGAACGCGACTCGGCCAAGAGCAGCCCCCAGCGGGGCGCGCCCAGCACGCCCAGCATAGTGACGCCGACTCCGGGAGAAAGTGAGGATGACTCTTCGCGGCCCACCTCGACGCCCCAGACGCCTGTGCAGTGGGAAAACGGCAAGGTTGAAGATTTGATCAACCGGGATAAAATGATTGCTGTCGACGCTGAGGAAATTGTGGTTTCTGCATTCGAGACAATGGAGCGCGACGAGCTCAGCTGTCTGCCGGTGTCGCAGAACGGCGAGATTGTCGACAGCTTCGACTACACCGACCTCAATGCGTACCTGCTGCTCGTTCTGGGCCACATCTCGGTCCCCAACGCGTCACCCGAGTTCAAGGCCGAGCTTCAGCGCATCCGGGAGGGCATCCCGTCCACTGTGGGGTGGGCGTCGCACCTTGGTGTCAAAGACTCTCTGGTGCGTGTGAGCGCGACGTCGCCCATGAGCACTGCCATCACACGATTTGCCCATGGCGTGCACCGTATTGCTGCGACCGACGCCAACAACAAAGTGATCGGCATCCTGTCACAGCGCCGGATGCTCGACTATATCTGGACCAACATTCGCCGCTTCCCTGCATTGGAGCCCGCGCTGGACCGCTCGCTCGACGATCTGCACATCGGTACCTACCAAGGCATGTTCACTCTACAGGGAGACTCGCCCGCCATCGAGGCGTTTGCGATGCTACACGACCATGCCGTCTCTTCACTTGCTGTCGTGGACCGCGAACACAACCTCTTGGGCAATATTTCAGTTGCAGATGTCGGCCTTGTAACGAACTCGCGGCGGTCGGGTCTGCTATACCAGTCGTCGAAACACTATCTCACAGAAATCCTTGACGAGCGCGGGCTTGTCGATGGTAAGGACTCGGTGCCTGTCTTTTTTGTCGAGCGTAGTACCAGCCTGCGCAAGGTCATTGCCAAGCTGGTGGCTACGCGGGCACACCGCCTGTGGATCGTCGAACCTGTTCCCGATCCCGTCACGAGCGGCAAGCTTTTGGGTGTGGTGAGTCTCACGGATATTTTCAACTTCATCGCGCGCCAGAGCGGCCATTCACTCGATCCCGAGAGCGCTCGTCGAGAGCGCCGCTCCAGCTCGAGCAGCGTGCGCTCAAACTCACAGGTGCGCCGGCAATTGTTCCAGCATTGAGCATCCGAACTTGACCCGCACTAACGCTTTGTAAAATGAACTGTGTCCCTTGGAGTGTGCTCTCTGTGCCTGTAGCCTCGCCCGTACTCCCCAGTACTGCTGCCCACGAGGTCCCGAGAGGGGCAAGGAGGGGCCCTGTCCCCCGAATCCATTAGTGGTGCCTCGCGCCGCACCTACAGCGACCGTCTCGCAAAGATAATGGTAGATAGCAAATCTTTAAACTTTGTGATCGCAATGACGTTAACTATACCCATTCTAAACATCAAGTTCGCCTTTCCACGTTTCGTTTTTTGGACCTTGTGTGCCAAACTCCCTTGGCTGCACTTGTCCTGCCTTCTTCTGCACTCTCCTGCACTCTCGCTTCGACCCTAACCTCACATTTGCTTGCCGTCGCCCTGACGAGCTGCGGCGCCCGGGAAAATCTCCAACTGGCCAGTGTTGCACTCCCCACTGTGCGTACGCGTGACCGCATCCATTGGCCGTTTGCTCCGGGAGATCGTCCCCAGCCGTCTGTCGCACAGGTGCAAACCTTACCCAAGCATTCAATCTCGTTCGCAGACCTTCTTTCCAACTAATCTGCACTAATGCCTCGTCGCCGCAGACCCACTTTCAGCAACAACGCCCAGAGTGGGACCACCGACTACGGTACGCTGCCTAGCGTGGGCAGCCCGGGCTCCAGTAAGACCCACAGCAGCAGCGAGCTACTGGATCACAGAGACAGAGACTCTCGGAAGAGCACCAGCAACAGCCAGACCAAGTTTGTTGACCGCTGGATTCGCCGCAGCTCTGTGTCCACGCCCGCGCGCCAGCATCTACTAGACCCATCTGCCAACGACTCTGTGGGCATTCCAATTGAAGATGACGACGAGTCGGAGCTCTACAACAGCGACGTGCCTTCCCTCAAGTCCACAACGTCTGCCGTCCGCGCTGCTCTGGATAGCAACATAGACGATGTGTGTATGCCTCTCAAGTCGCCCCGCGAGGAGGTGTCTGTGCGCCGGGACGGTGGCCAGCCCGTATGGCCTGATATCAGTGTGCTCAACGATTTCTCCATCAAGGAGATGAAAAACAGCGATGATAGGGAGGCTGAAACCGACAACGATGGTGTTGGCAGCCGCTACGCTGTCAATGAAGCCGAGCAGGGTGGCCCACTGCGCCCACCCCGCCTTGTGCCGTGGGCGCAGGCAGGCAAGAGGAAGAACGGGAACAAGGCGTTCGAACAGTACCGTGACCAGCGCTCTGCTGGACCCCAGTTCCGCTTCACATATTTCCGCGACGATCTTCCTGCCACCATTCACTCTCCATCCATTTCGGGGTTGCTCCAACCGGGCCAATCTTTTGAGGACCTGTTTCCTCCGGGAACCGCTGATGCTGCTGGCACTATTGTGGGAGGGGTTGTTCCAACAAAAGCTGCGCCACCAGAGGGGAGTGGTCACCACCAAGGCAACTCATCTACTACTCCGGTGGGTAGTCCCCGCTTCCCACCCGACCAAAACAACGCTGACGACAGTAAGCGAAGCACCACGCCGTCCGAGGCTCAGCAGGAGCCTTTCTGGCTCGACATCATGGACCCTACCGAGGAGGAGATGCGCGTCATCGCTAAAGCATTCGATATTCACCCCCTCACCACGGAGGACATTATTCTCCGCGAGAATCGCGAAAAGGTCGAGGTGTTCCACTCTTACTACTTTATCTGCTTCTCCAGTTTCCAGGTCAGCAAGAAGTACAGCAAACGCCGGGGCTTGCACAGCCGCCGCATGTCTACGTCCGAACACTCTGTGAATTCCTCAGTGTCACGGCGCCGCAGACGTTCCGAGAAACTCAAGCCCCTGCCGGTGTATACGGTCGTGTTCCCTGGAGGTGTCATTACCGTCCACTACGGTCCCACCCCTCACACCATAAATGTCAGACGCCGTATCCGTCTGCTGCGCGAATACCTCAACGTTTCTTCCGACTGGATTTCTTACGCCCTCATTGACGACATCACGGATGGCTTCGCACCCTTAATTCATGCTATTGAGGACGAGGTGACAAGAATCGAAGACGCGATCTTGGTTATGCACGGTGTCTCGTCCGACACCGAGGGCAGTGATAGCTCTATTTCGACGAGCCCCAGCCAGGCTAGCACAATAACCGTGTCTACACTGGCCCCTACGGGTGCTCAGAAGGGTGAAATGCTGCGCCAAATTGGAGAGTCGCGCAAGCGGGCTACCGCGCTCCTTGGGCTTCTGGGTAACAAGGCGGATGTTATCAAGGGATTCTCCAAGAGAGTCACGGACCGCTGGAGCAGTGAGACCAGAAATGAGATTGGCATGTATCTCAGTGATATCCAGGACCATTTGGTTACCATGGTTCAGTCCCTCAACCATTACGAGAAGCTGCTTGGCCGTGCTCATTCCAACTACCTGGCCCAACTCAGTATTGACATGAATACTGCTAATAGTGCCATGAATGATGTGCTTAACAAGCTGTCCGTGCTCGGTACAATTGTTCTACCCATGAACATTGTCACGGGTCTTATGGGTATGAACGTCTGGGTTCCTGGCCAGAGCGACAAGGGCAATCTACTCTGGTTTTGGAGTCTCACAGGGTCAATGCTCCTCTTTGGTCTCTTGGCGTGGTATATGCTACGGCGCTATGTATGAAGTCACTCTTGCGCCGCTAGATTAAGTTCATAAAACTTGTCTCTAGCTCCTCTTTTAGCTTGCGTTTATACAGTTACAACTATTTTGTCACAATGCTAACTCGTTCATCAGACCAACTAACTACTAATAATTCGGCTGGTCATAAGGAAGAACCTCCTGGACAGGCGGCGGAGGTCGCCCTCTACGTACAGTGTAGCTACTGGGAACTCTCTCTTTGAACACCTCATTGGGCTCAGTTGCGGCATAGACATCATTCCAGTATTGTTCTGAGCTCTGACGGTGACCAGGAATCAAGTGGTAGCGTGACTGCTGTTCCAGTTTCTTTTGCTCCCGCAAAAGATCATTCTTCCGGGCAATCTTTTTGTGTTGCGCAAGCAAGTCTAGCCGGAGCTTTTGCTGATCTGTGCCTTCTTTCTCAATTTCCGCTACCACCTTATCTCTAAATTGCGTCAGAAGCTCATCCATGCCAAGCGAGGTGAACCTTCAAGGCCTGACAAAGCAGTCTAACTTTTGTAGGTACAACTTATAATAGCGATATAAATCCAAATACGTAGCCATGAATGCCATCACCTTCAGTTCTTTGCATCGCGGTGCATGTATATTATTCTCGAATCATGCACGGGCAAAGTTACCATGCTCTCGTAGTCCACGGCAGGTAGCTTGTTGCCCTCAGGAAGCGTCCACTTGAGCTCCCGCACAAATGTAGCAAGGATAGAGCCTAGTTGTAGAAATGCGAACTGCTCACCAATGCATCTATGACGACCACCGCCAAAAGGTAGAAAAGGTGAGGTTGTGCCCTTCGAGACCTCGCCAAACCCATAGTCGACCGTATCGCCGGTGGCCTCAGTAATATCAAGCCACCTCTCGGGGATAAATTCGTTAGCGTCCTTCCAGTAGTCCTCTGAAATCATCGCATGGCCCGGTGACGTCAGGACATAGTGACCCTTCGGCACGACATACGAAGTGTTAGGGATTGGTAAAGCGCGCATTACTTTGCGGAAAATCGAATGCAAAGGTGAGTGCAAGCGCAAAGTTTCCTTGACCACAGCGTTGTGGAGGGGCATGTCCTGCAGATCCTCGTAGGAGAGCGGATTCAGCTCGCCGGACGCGGTGCGGCCAAGGACTTTCTCCTGCTCCTCCAACAGCTTCTGCTGATACTCCGGTTTCTGGCCCAGGTGAAGGAGGAACCATGCAGACGTTGACGCGGATGTATGCTGACCGCCCATAAGAATGCCAATACACAAGTTGGCAATCTGCTGGTCGGTCATCCGGACGCCGTCTTTGTAGACGCCATTTCGCATTATGGCGTCAATCAAGTCTCTATCGTGGACCTCGCCCTTCTCTTCTGTCCTTCTTCTCCTGATGACCTCCATGTACTGGCTCGAGATTTCGCGCTGCGCAGCGTCGCGGGCCCGGTTGTGCGGGAGCGGAAGGTTGGGAAACACAAAGTTCAGCGGCTTGAAGCCTTTATCAAGATCCGAGTAAAGCTTTGCTGTGCGTTTGCTAAATTTTGCCCGGATCTCGTCGCCAAGTAGACACCGGCTGGCTGTGTAGATGGTGATCTCGGGAGTAACGTCGAGCACGTAGATCTCACCACGCATCGGGCTAAATTGTTTGTTGTGGCGGATGTAGTTTGTGACCTCTTCGACAACCTTAGGCACGTAGGTGCGGAAAGCGTCGCGCGTGAGCGCAGCCTTGGCAAACTTTTTCTGTTCCATGAGCCTGTGGTTTGCGCAATCATACACCACGCCCTCGCCAAATACAGGCGTGGTCAACTCCTTGTAGGCATCTTCAGCACTGACATCGGCAAGCTTGCTGTTCAGAACAAAATCCTGTCCACTTGGTCCCACATACACGGTCATTACGCGTCCGCACAGAACGAAAGCGAATTGGTCACCGTATTTACGCTTGCACTCATCGAAGAAGACGTACGGGTTCATCCCATATTGGACAGCACTCCCCACCCACGGGAGCCAATAGTGCACGAGCGGGGCCCTATGCGGATAGAGACACTTGTAGGCGAACAGGCTCAGCTGATTGAGCACAAGGGCCGCAAGTACAAACGCGACAAGCCCGAATCCAACAAGTGCACCTGTGGATTTGCCATGGGAAAACGAGGCTATAGCGTCGGCGATATCCTGCAACTTTTGCAACACCAAATCTTCCGCCATAGCGAACGAGCGTTTCGCAATTTGGGCTGATGAGTCGCTTCGTCAGCGATCGTATTCTGTTTTATTGAGAAATGAGGTTTACGTCAGAGGTCAGGGCTAAGGCGTGACGGTGACGGGCTAGGCGTGACGGGCTAGGCGTGACGGGCTAGACGAGTGTCGGACACGAATACACCGTGCCAAATATATAAAACACTACATAACTGGTCATGTCTAGTCTGCAAACTTGACTATTGGTAGGGCATACTCAGACAGAGAAAAATAGCTGCGCTTGATGCCATCCCATGTTCCTGCGGAAGTCTCCACGGGAATGAGCTCATATTTAACTTGGAAACCATACTCCTGTAGATCAAAATCAACAACCTCTTTGTATACGTCGTAGCAGATTTGCCGGTCCGCACCCAGCCCGTTGAAGAAAGAGAAAACCCCATCAAAGTCCAGGAGACCACACACAAAGTCGAAAAAAACAAGCATGTCTCTGTAGTGCTCCGAGAACGTGTCGTAATAAATCCCAGACATCGTGGTGCCAGCACTCAGAAGCTCCGGGAGGCGTTCCTTCCAGGTGCCCTCGAGCACCACCACGTTCGGCTTGTCATACCAACCGTCCTTGCGCATTTTCGCCAGCACATCGGGATGGGCCTCCACAATGTAGTGCTTCTTGGGCTTGAGCTCTTGAATGTAACCATCAATGATGCCCATTCCGAAGCCCACATTCAATACGTAGCCGCCCGGTTTAGTGATGATCTGAGCGCTACGCCTCATGATTGGGTCCTCCCAGGACATCATCACGCCATCATTCTGCGACGTTGTGAGGGTATCGTCTGCGTATGACAATTTGCTAGCCAAGTAATCGCTCTGGCTGGCCTCGGGCTCTGGCCGATCTGTGACTCCAGCGGCACCTGCTTCTTCTTTAGTTTCCTCGGGGCCGCCGTCCAGCGCACTTTGCTCCTGATCACTTTCGTCCTCTTCGGTGATTTTCCGGAGAATTAGCTCCGATCTGACACCGGCTTTTGTAAACTGCTCATACAGCGGGGCTAGTTTTCTTTCTTTACAGATGCAACCAGGAGTGCGGTTCTTTCCATCTAGCATTACCCAGGACGCACCGTACTGCAAAATCATTTCGATCATCTTTTGTGCCAGTTCTATTTGGTTGGGCTTCACATTCTCGCATATAACATGCAACAGGCCTGCTTCAGGATCCGCTGGCTTGACGCTATCCTCATCGTCCCTGACCTGGCCAATCCTCACGTTCGCCGGCATACCCGCCGTTAAAAATAGCTTGAGGTCATCTAATGCGTCTTTTGGCTCTGTCTGGAGCTCGCAGATTGAAAATATATCCATGTCAGGTCTGGCTTGATAAGCCAAGACCATCGACAAATTTCGAGCTAGTTCAAGCACCAGTGACCGTGAGATCCGGAATGTGTATACATATCAACTAGAATTCTACAGTACCAATAATTTTATGCCATCAGTAGGTCAGTCCCTGTTACGGCTTTGACCCACCGACTACACCACTACGAACAGTTCTGGACAAAGTGCGGTAACGTGTGGGCACCCGAGGACAGTTAATATCTTCTGTAGGGAATTCCTTGCGTCCAGTCTTTCAGAGCAGGGTTGCGCGATGCGGCACTGCTCAACTGAGAGAGCGTGGTGTTGAGGTTTTGCGGATCATAAACGAGCCTTTCTATATCTGCCACAAACAGAGGATATAGGCTGTCAACGCGGTTTTCGTGCTTCGCGAGGTCCAGGGCCTTCTCGAAGGGAATCCATACCCCTTTCAAGTTTATGGTTCCAATTTTCACTACGTGCTTGACGGTCTGCTGCTTTAAGATCCCGTCTCTTTTGCCCCGCGACACCCCCAGCCCGTTGAGTAACTTTGTCCCATTTATCATGTTGTTGTCGCATCGTCTTGTGACGTGAACGCCATTGATATCGACCGCTATGCAAAGCGTAGCTTCGTCTTCCCATACCATGGTCATCGCTCGCGGTAAAAAAGCGGGCGATGGGTACTGTCCCTCTCCATCCGGAGGAATATTTATGATTCCTCTCATGGAAGGGAAATCATCCACGCCGTTCATTTTTGCCGCAAGGAATGCCCTCCACTGTCTCTCTTAATAGTGCTCGATACGCGTCAAGTTGTGGTTTCTGAAACACCCAATGCACTCGACATACATATCAGTTGCATCGGAACTCAATCTTTGAGCATACCTCCGGAAGCGGGTGTCCCACGGAGCTGTGAAGAGCACCAGCTTATTATGCGACAAACTGGCACCGGTGCATGCGCCAGCCTTATATTGCAGCAAGACGCAACGCGGTGCCCGTCCCAGAGCCACCAAAAGCTGTTTCACGCACAAATTGGCGTCAGCAAACCTTATTCCGGACTATGCATTTTATATAAACTGCGGCCTGGCTAGATCGAAAAGGACTGCGCTGCGCAATTGCCATGTCTGCGTGCTTCGCAAGACATGTTTTTGACCCACCCCGAGCCCCCACAGTCATCCATGCCTCCTGTACCCGCAAAACTCTATTTCAGCCCCTGACGTTTTTCATATTTGTGAAAACTGGGTTGCCAGGTTCCAGCTGCAAACGCACTTCGGAATCCAAGTCACGTGGATCCGTGCAGCAGTTTGGCTCTTACGAAGTGGACACCGGCAGAAATTGCCCAGAATGAAGTACCTTTTTCTGGTTTTCATCTCCAGTGCGGTTGCCGCGGGGCTTCGGGGAGTAGCCTCACAGGATCTCGGCAAATACGAGCCGGATGCGGAAGGGTTTTTTCACTGCTTGAGCGACCCGTCCGTTAAAATCCCAATTAGCCAGATTAACGACGATTACTGCGATTGTCCCGACGGCAGCGACGAGCCTGGAACCGCCGCATGCGCGAATGGGAGATTCTACTGTCATAACAAGGGCCACATACCTGGCTTCATACCTTCTCGCCTGATAGACGACGGGGTGTGTGACTACAGCGTATGCTGCGACGGCAGCGACGAGAGCTCAGGGAAGTGCCCCAGCAAATGCAAGGAAATCCACAAGGCGTACCAGGAACGCAAGGAGGCTGAGCGCAAGCTGCTGGAACGGGGTCTGCTGGCGCGGGAACCGCTTGTGCGCGAAGCCCAGTCTCGTCGCAAAAGCTTGCAAGACAGTGTGGAGCAAGGCAAACACGCCCTGTCCTCAATTGAGAAGGAGTTGGAATATTCTCGCCAGGCTCTGCGGGAAATTGAAGCCAACAGTGGGGGCGAGCGGGAGATCAACGCGTTAGCAGTGTCTCTAGCAAAGACAGCCAAGGAGAGCATCCAGAACGTAGTGAGCGAAGCAAAAGCGCTTCAAGAGCAGCTAGAGAAATCACAAGGCACCCGTGCGCGCCTCGACTCGATCCTAGACACTCTGCGGCAGGACTATAACCCGAACTTCAACGATCCCGCAGTGAAGTTAGCCATCCGAAACTGGGAGGAGATTATTGCCAACGACGAAACAAGCGACGAGCCAGCTTTCAAGGTAGATGGAGACACCGCTGGGCAGCTTTCCTCTCTAGTTGATCAGCTCGCCGAGCAAACCGTTCCCGGTGTGGCTCAGTCGTCTCCTTTCGACGCGCTGGAACGATGGGCAGTTAGCCACCTCCAGAAGTACCACATCCTCCCACCTACTGTTGCTCCGGGAGAGACAGTAAACCATGCTGTAGAGGCTGCTCAGTCAAAGGTCAGCAAGCTCGAGGCGGAAGCTACTCAAAAGGCCGATCAGATTAGCCTTGACCAAACTTCCTTAGACAAGGTGTACGGCCCGGACGACGTTTTCAGGGCAATGGAGAATGTTTGCGTGAAGAACAAATACGGTGAGTATGACTATGAGGTGTGCTTCTTCGGGGCTGCTCGTCAAGTTGGCCATGGACAGTCTACCATTCTTGGCCATTATGAGGGAGTGAGTCAACGCCACGATAAACTCTTTATCAACTACGAAAACGGGGCGAGGTGCTGGAACGGGCCCATCCGACGGGCTGATATCGTCCTGTCCTGTGGCGACCAAAACGAAATCATATCAGTCACCGAGGCCGAAAAGTGCATATACGATATCAAAATGCGTAGTCCAGCTGCGTGCATCCCTCAAGGGGGGCACTCGGGATCAGAAAACCACGACGATCTTTGACGCTAGGCAAGTTGAGAGGAGTTTTCCTTTACATAGAGATAAGGAACTGTACAACGTCTTATCCGTCATCTGCGGAACTATTTACGCCCACCTGCCAGACCTCTTGCAGGTCCTCGCTGAATCCATCGGACGCGCCTGCCTCCAGCTGTTCTCTGCGCGCAACCGCGTGTCTCATAGCAACTCTCTTAACGTACTCGCTCAAAGATCGTTGCAATGTGGGGCTATCCACCACACCATTTTGTTGAGCTTTCTCGAGCCAACTTTCGAAATATGAAGAGTCGCCCCGTTCGATGAACTTGAAAACCTCCAAAAAGGTATTCTCAGCTGCCAGCTTCACAGGTACCAGTGTGTCTCTGACTGCGCTGAAAAGAGGCACAATCAGCTTGTCCAGGTAAGGCTCCAGAATCTCGGGTCTTTCGCGGGCCACCGCGCGCAAAATAATCAAACTTAAACGACGCGTATCCGCAGAACGGCTTTCGTCCTTGGCTACGCACGCTAAAATGGTTTCAATAGCCCGGTCGCCCTCACTTAGCTGCAGGTTCGACAGCAAGTACTTACCCAATCCTTTGACACCCAGTTCACTTTCGGCACTCTGGTGGCTGACACTCTCTGCAATGAAAAAGTCCGAAATCTCGCCAGCAAGTGGCTCCAGTTGACCCTTCGCGTAGACCAAAAGAGCATTGGCAGTCAGGAGTGCCATGACTTTGTCAGGTCCCGAGATAATTTGATGAGCCAAGTCAACCGCCTGGTCAGGTAACAACTCAACCACCGAGGCAGTTATCTGCCCCAATAATATCTTTTGGCGATCGTCGGAGGCAGGAACGTCAAGCTCATCCAACAACTCCAACACATTAAACTTGATAGGGTCACCGAGGTTCTTCCCAGCCCTCAACGTTATTTCCAGTAGTGCCTGAAGCATGGCAACCCTGACCCCAGAGTCATCAGAGCTGCGTACGCCCACGATAACTTCCTTAGCCAGAGGGTCGATGCGGTTCTGCAGAGTTATCAGCGTTCCCAAGGCACGCGCCGCTCTTTCCCGCAGAAGACTGCTTGACGGGTCTGCCAAGGATTTAGTAAACGTTCTCTGTAGTTGAGGCAGGAATGGTTTGAGGAATGCGGGGATCTTTCCCAGCAGAGTGCCCAGCGTATAGATAGTCGCTGCCTTGACATCAGACGAATTTTTCTCGCCGGCCACACGAATCAACGGGCCAGTAATCTGAGTGACACAGGGTTTCAGATTATCGGGCTCCACACGTCGCACTAAATCTGATATAGCGAGAGCTGAAGCCTGCTTCTCGGCATTCGTGCCTGCCACAAGTCCTTGTAGGAAAATCGGCAAGACACAGGAAGGGCCCTTGGGAAGTTGGAAACCTGGCAGCGGTTCCACAGTGATCTTAAGCGTCCTGTGCGCAGGCTCCACCAATCTGACTAGTGTCGCCTTTTCGATATTAGAGGTGAGCGACGCGAGTAACTCCCATGCAGCTTTGACTACATCAGCGTGGCTGTCCTCAAGGGCGAGTATACCCACTGACGTCCAGTCACCTGCATACTCAAGCTCAATGTCCTCTGGCCTATTATTGAAAAGAGTTGCAGTGTGTGCGAAAGCCAATTTCTTGAATGCCGGTTCACCGTTTTGAGCAATATGCAGAAGGTGCGTTTGCGGCGCATCGATAGCCAGTATTCGGTCAACTGTATCAACCAGTTCGCTGTTGTCGGTCTCGGCAAGAACAGCAAAAGATGCATCCACTATATCTTTCGTGTATGGACGTATGCATTCGCCGGCGATAGCACACAAGTCTGCCAGGTAGCTTAACTTCTTTTCCGTGACCGGCGCTTCCAAAAGTTTTGGCACCACAGCTGGCACCACCAAATCAGGAGACGTGACCATCATATCTCTAAGGGCCGCTACCGCGCCATCATCACCAGCCTCCATCTGGGCCATTAGCTCCGGCAAGATGTCATGGGCGACTTCGCCCAGCGACTCCTGCAGGGCATCAAACGCTTGGCTCGCAGCCTCTCGGACTCTGGTGTTAGGATCGGTTAGGGAACCCTTGATAAGTAATGTAACCTCTTTCTCGTGCTCTTGCAGAACTTCAATTGGCGTTGACTTAATCAGTTCAGTAATTCCTATGCAGATTCCCTGTTTAGCATCGGGGTCGGCGGAAAGGTCCTGCAAGGTCGGCAAGAGTTGCACGAGTGACGCGGATACACGACGGACCAATTCTCCAAGCGCACGAGCTGCAATTTTCTGTAACTCATCGACATCACTTGATAGACGTTTAACGATCATCTGTGCAAGTGTTGGAAGTATCTCCTTTACCATCCTTGGTGTGTTTGCCACGATCGACATCCAAACATCGTATGATGATGAACGAACTTCTCCACTGGTATCTGCCCGGCAAATGAAGAGGGATGCCAAAATTCTATCGCGCCTTTCAATACCCAAAACTTCTATCAGACTAGCCTGAACTTTTCCGCTGACTATCACATCCTCAGCGTCATTCTTGCTCACACCAGCAAGCTGGAAAAGCAAGTCACCCGTAAGCTCGACTGAGGAAAGGCGGATACGGTAATTTTCGTCTGACAGTCCGAGCTCGAGTTCGGGAAGCAGAAGATCGATTGCACGGGAGGCAAAATTCCGAACAATGAGCCGTCCAGCTTTGAGAGCATTCTCTCTCACATCGTCTACAGTGTCTGCCAAACCTTGAATAACAGCGGGTGTCATTTGACTCAAGTATGGCGTAATGCTCGGGCCAAAGCTTGCGGGAAGGAACAATAACATCAATATGAAACTTTGCCTGATCCACGGCTTGGGGCTTGAACAGTTCTGCATAATCAAAGGCAGGAGCTCCTCTAGTTTCGCTATGCCAAGACCATGGATAACCTCGCTGAGCCCTTGTGCACAGCCCCAACGGTCGCCAACCTTTGCTGGGTCTTTCAAAGTCTCAAGCATGTTTGGGATAACCTGTGGGAAGTATCCTTCGCCCAGTTTTTCTACGAGCACACCTAATGCCTTGGATGCAGTCGAACTGGTCGTGGCCACTGGGTCTGTGAGAGAAACTTGTAAGTCAGGCATCAGCTCTGGTAAGTACGTTACAATATCCTGTGCCTCCGTCAAGATGGACATGTTTCCCACAACCTGGCATGCCCTCCGCTTCACATTGGCAGAACGATCACGAAGACCTCTCTTGACAACATGAATAATGAGCGCCAGAGAAGGCGAGTCAATGTAATGGGTGAACTTTGTCCGCAATAGTGCTTCAAGAGCTGTTTCTGTGTGCTTCGTAGGGTCACTAATGGCGTCTAAAAGCTCCGGGGTAAGTTTCTGGATTTCAGGGTTCTTAATAACCTCGCCAAATGTCGACAGGCTCTGCTTCGCAGCACCGCGCACTTCACGGTGGGTGTCACTTAATGCGCCTACAATCTCAGGGACGATAACCGACAATGAGGTAGATAGTTGCTGGGGATCTAGGTACGCCATGCTTCCCAGTAGCTCGACGGCTCCTTTTTTAGATCTCCACGCCGTGTCAGACATCCTGTCAAGCGCCAGCGGAATTTGTTTCTCAATTCCAAAGCGCGTTGTATGCTTCATTATATTTTTAGCAGCATATGCTGCGGCCTCTCGAACAGTGTTGTTCAAGTCACCAAGTCCAGCCAACACCAATGGAAGAAGTTCCAACGCATATGGCTCAAAGGTTTTGCCGAGACAACGTGACATGCAAGCTACAGCCAGTTGGGATGCTTCGCGACGAGACGGTGACTTTTTATCTTCCATGCCCTCAAAAACACCTCTTATAATATCATGGTCACTAAGAACCACAATACCCATACCTTTCGTCAAACCAGCGATACCATAGGCTGCACCACGCCGAATATCTGTTGACACACCACCATAAAGCTGTGCACTGAGACTTTCAAAGCATCTGGAAATGTCAACCTTTGGTGCCAATTGCGCTAGACATTCCGCCACTGAGAACTGAACTGACTCGGAAGGCGTCGACAGTGCAGTGATCAGTTTCTGTGTGATATGTACAAGTCGTGGGTCACTCTCGGGAAGGTGGCGCGCTAATGAGCCATAAAAAACTGCGTAAGCCTCGCTTACCCGTTCTGGTAACTCTTTCTGGTCCACACTCTTTTCAATTTTGGCCAGCAAGTCGTTAAGATGGCTGGCACCGTGGATAGTAAGAATTTGTAGGCCAAGCGAAAGAGCATCTTTGTACACGATGTCATGTACATCGAAGATCGCAATCTCATTTACGAAGCTCGCGACAGTGGAGACTTGCTCGTCTCTGAATATGGGTACAGTGAGATAAAGCGATTGCAAGTACCCTGATCTTTTAGTCCAGGTATCCCCGTACTGTTTCTTTATTTCAATGCCAAACTCATCATACTCCGGAGCCGGTGGCATTGTGGCAACCTTGTATAGACTCGTGAGCTGGGAGATTGCTTGGTCAATATAGGTCTGGTCTTCTGTCACAATCGCCGCATACGACTTGCTAGCCTCGTCTCGAACATCACTGCCTAAGAACTCCACTAGCCTGGACAAGCTGTCTGAGGGGAGTGCCATAGCACTTTCTTCCCATATCGTGTGAGCCACGCCTGCATCGCTTCCAAAGCGATTGATCCATATCTCTGGGGCAAATCCAAAATCCGACAGATCAACCTCAGAGTCTATTATCTCTAGCACCGCAGTCCGCACGTATGAATCTTTGTTTACTGTCGCAGAGACAAGTATCAAAAGCTCTTCACGGGAAAACACAACACTTTGTGCTATTCTTTGCAATGTATCCTTGATGTCCTTGGCTTTCTCCTTGTTTCTTTCCAAGATGGAAATAATAGAGTGTACCAGATTGCCTCTATCAACGATTGCAAGCTCTTCTGCTTGGCTGGCAAGGATGCTTAGTACCAATAGCAGTTGCTCCTCATCTTCCTCGCTCAAAGCACCCCCTGACTTGGCAAGAACTCGAATCAAAAGCGGTAGCATGTAGACAAAAGAGAGTGTGTCCAGAGGGCGCTGGTCTGACAAGAACTTGGTCCTGTAGAGGACATCACTCACGATTTTTGAGCTTCCTGCCTTAGAGAGGCCCAGTTTCCACGTCAAAGCTATACCAACCGTCCTCTGCAAATTCGAAAACCTGGTTGTTACCAGCCTCGAAAGGTTGAGCAAACAGTCCACAGCTGGTTCACCAAGTTCAGTTTTTCCCTGTGAAATTAGACACTTGACGGCGACAGGGAACCACACATCTTTGCCGTTGTCAACGACTGGTTTAGCTAAAGTGTTGATGCAAGCGACTGCTCGTTCCACGGTAGCCACCTTCTCGGTGATCTCATCGCGGACTTGGTCCTGTTCTTTCAGCAGCGCCAAGTCCTCTTTTGAAAGCTTCTTTCCATGTTTTTCGGCTATTTCCTTGCGAAGTTGCTTTTCCCATGCGTCCATCTTCTTATCTGAACCTCCATTGCGAGCTTCCGCGTTATTCTTCTTGAGTACCTCCAGTGTGAGAGCAAGCTCGCCAGGAGCCGTGCGATAAATCAGCACTTCTTCCTCTGAAACCTTGATGGGTGCGAGTGCCTGTTCAAGGTATGATGCAACATGCGGTCCCACTGTTTTAGGAGCAATGAATGCAATAGTAGCAAGGGCTTCATTCCCAGCTGTTTCAAGTTGCTTTGGAGCTTTCCGTATCGCCTGGAGCATTTCATCATGGTAAGAATTTACAAGCTCTCCAGGATCAGCGTGCGCGTGGAGACAAATACCAACCCATCCAATTCTTGTGCGAGCCTTGGGGTGGTGACTTAGTACTAGCAGGTCAACCAGACCAGTCCTGATGTTTTTAATATTCAGCCGCGTGCCGAATAATTTGGTCAACTGAGATAGCGAAGGATAGCGCTCAAGACCTTCAGTCATAGCAGCCACCAACGCGGGGCCAACTGTAGCTGCATTGTCTGTATATATTTGCCGAGTTGTGTTCAATGCCGGTAGTTTGGCATCTGTGGGGACATTAGCGGAGCACGTCAAGTACACAAGAGCACCAGCAAACGATGCACGCGCAAGCACTGCGGCTGCCTTGACAGCGAACTCAAAATCCTCGGGCCTGGACAGGCGCGTATAAATTTTTGGGTCTTCTAGTAGTACCACCCCCGACTCGTCCCGGAGGATAGCAGCTGCTGCATACCCTGCAGCAAGCTGTTTGGTATTAATGGCGTTACCCACGTTGGAGACGACCACGCCCAAAATCGACCGCAATAGCTCTACCAATTCCTTTTTGTCAGTGTCGTCGAGCCGGTCTAGATCTTTCAAAGAAAGGTGTCTCGCAAGTGCGCAGACCCATTCACGCCTTAATGCTGGGCGACCTTTGTCTTTAATGCCAGTGATAATTCTCTTTACTGTTAGAGGGAAGAGGTTAACGCACGCATTCGCTACGCCCTTTACGGCAGTTTCTGAGGACTCTTTTGCAGCTACCTTGTCCAGCGCCCCGACCAGCTTGGTGTAAGAGGACGGGTTCTCCAGATCAAAAGGCACCTTGGCAAGGGCACCTGCGATCAGAGCACGCTGCTCGGCAGAGCTACTTTTCTCGAGGAATTTGATGGCCTCGTTTATGGGGCCATCTGCTGCAGGAAATTGTGAGCATTTTTCGAGCACAAGCTCCAGACAGTGTGCGGCTGCAGACCGAGTGTCTGGGTTGGACGAGCTAATGTTAGTGAGCACCGAATTGATAAATGTACAAGCAGACAGGGTCACATTCACCCTGCTGGTCAGCTGTGTAAGTAACACGGGAAGTGACGTAGCCAGAACGATCTCGGGCGCGCGCAAAAGGGCCTTGGATATGGCCGGGCTCAAGACTTGATCAAACGACGCTTGGTCTACCAACTCTACAGCTGGCGACAAAAATTCAAGGAGCTGCCGGGGAAAAGGGCGCCGCGCACCAAGCACGGTAGCAACATAGGCATCGCACCAAGTGGGCATGAGTGCCGACACCCGAGCTTCTATTGCAGGACGTCCTTCACTTGCTGATTCCGCGCCTGCATCTGCCAGTGTGCTGAACAGCAGAACTACGGAAAGTGGGCTGTTCTTGGACAAGATGTCGGCGTAAGCGTCTACGCCATATTTGCGAGCAAAGTGCGACATTGTGTACCTCGTGTTGCGAATAGCCGATCTTGCCAGTCGCTCTCTTTCGGAAAAAACGGCATTCTCGAGTAGCTGGGCCTGCACGAGCATCAAATCACGGTCAGCACCTGTTTTCAAAAGGACCTTGTTGGTCCACTCGAGTAGTGTAAAGACATCTGATGCAGGTTTCCACGTCTTCTTGGAGCACTCATGACACACTGCTGTCTTGAAAGATGCTTTATTACGGGTGGAGAGCTCGGCTACTAGGTCCCCAGCTGCAGATCTCAATTCCTGGTCGTTAAACGTCGGGTGAACCGCGAAAAGACCTTCAACTACTCCATTGAGCGATTCCGGCTCCTTTGATAGACTCTCTTGGAGCTGCTGGAGCTGCTCAAGACGTTCTTGCCTGGAGCAGCCGTCGATCATCGCTACCCGGGAAAACCACTTGGCAATCTGGACTACCAACTGGTATGATATATAAGCAGTGGATGAAAGATTTTTTCCTTTACACAACTAAAACAGTCTGTGATGAAGGAAATTCTGAATTTCGCCCGGCACTAGCTGTGGTCGGTTCATGTTGACCCTGGCTCCTCACCACCTTTAGCCAGTTTATTCTGAGGCTGCTCGTTTGTGTTGGTAGCGCGCAAGTAGAATTATACAGATACGTCGTAGTCCCTGTCAGTAACGAGAAATGCGGTATCGTCACGGAAGCCAGCTGTTCGCAGCCTTGTAAATCGCGACTCATGTGGCCGAGTCCAATTTAGCTTTCGCCAAGCGCAGTTTGGACGGGACCTAGAGCGTCCATTGTGCCGATTGCATCCATTCTGCCTTCTACTATCTACCAATGTACCTCTACGGGCCGGACACTGCGTTCGCTCGGGGCATTAATAGAAAATTGAGCAAGGGAGTTTTACAACGGCGTCGTAGTGGGTCTCAGTACAATATAAACACCGTAAGAAGATAACCAACAATCGAGAGTTGACAGAAAATGCCTTGATGGCCAAGTTGGTAAGGCGTAGCACTAGTAATGCTAAGATCATCGGTTCGAATCCGGTTTGAGGCAAGTTTTTTTGCACTCCGTCGGTTGCCGAGTACTTGATAGTTTTTTGTTAGTATTTTATCACTTTTTTATTTGGTCTTTCTTTATTGTTATAACTCCATTTTGGCTTGGTACTTGTTTGTTGAAGCGGTTTTTCTGTTTCACTGGATCCTTGCGATAGCTAATCAGCAGGTGTAATGGGACAAAGATACAGTAAATGATGGTAATTGTTACAATTCAGTGGAGACATAGCGAACAGCCAGAATGTCAAGCGCAAATATATGGAAGCATCTAACTTTTTTAAATAAGATACAGTATACAGCTTCACGCACGAACGCAAGCTAGTGAGACAGGTCGAGGCACTGACTACCGTACAATAAGGTTACAAATAAATAACGGCTTCGCGCCTCACCGGCCATTCACTGGGGGAGCGGCACGTCGTGGCGGAAGCAGCAGCGCTCGTTATAGGAACAAGAGCCAGTCTTCACCCAATTCTGACAAGGCTTAGAGCGCCATTTCGGAGGGCGGTCAACCGTCTTGAGCTCCTGAGTGCCATGCGCAAACTGACACTTTTCACCGTACGGGCAATTCCCACCGGTGCTGATGTAGGACGCGCAGAGTTCAGTTTTGTAGAGCTCAGTGTTAGTCGACGGGCGGCCAGACTTTTTCTGCGGCCGGCCATGGCCGCCGTTCGCCATGGCACCAACACCGTGCAGAGGGTGCTGGCTTTGCGACACGGCAGCTGGCCCGTTGAGGGTGCCACTGCCGACTGACGCCACCGCGTTACCGTTCTTGAGCACAGTGCCATTGGAAACGCCTATAAACTGACGAGAGCCAACACCGTTGTCCAGGGACCCCCACGCCCCAAGACCGCCCGCTGCAGTACCACTAGCGCTACCGGGCGCAGAGGAGCGGCCAGGGAGTGGCGGAGTGAAGGGCGACACGACCGACTGGCGGTACGAGTACTCGTCCCGCGGACCCCATATTCCACGGTTCGCGGAAAGTTGGGGCTGCGGACGGTACCCGGCGGCCTGTGGCGGACCAAGGGACTGGACAGCCGGCTGACCTGCGCCCAGTATGGACGTGACGCCCGACGACGGAGCGCCCGCGGGCACATTGGCAGGAGCAGCGCCAGGGCGGCCCCACAGTGACGAATAGTGCTTATGGAGGTTCGCGCCCGACGGCGACGGGGTGACCGCCGACGAGGTGGGCGCACTGACAGATGCAGTGCTCGAGGAGGCCACCGAGGAGGGACCGCCAGGGGCTGCCGACAGGGGGCCAGCAGCGGGGCCGGCTGGGACAGACGGCGTGGCCTGAGTCGCGGCCAGTCCGCCCGTGTTACTAGTGGACGCGGGCACAGGACCGCCGGGTGCCGCCGCCGCCGACGCCCCC